>PNEQ01095157.1:0-13463 GCA_003012365.1 Medauroidea extradentata
CAAGTAATAACTGCAACTCTACAATTCATATTTTAATGCCGTGAATTAGATACAGTATGTTTTATTCATTGTCAACGTAATTCCTTACAATTTTTTTTTGTCATATCATTTTGTTATTTTTTGAGGGTTCCTGAGATTGTATTCGTAGAATCGCTACCTTCGTTAAATCCAGGGTTCGTAAAATCGGGGGTCTAGTGTACCTGCAAATGACAAGATGTAGCAAAATGCTGTTGTTCTCTGAAGCTTATTTTACTACCTTTTATCTCAACACAATTTCCAACATAATTAATTATAGCTTCATGTTCCCTTAACCAGTCAGCCCCTACAACAACATTGATATTTAAACCATGAACAACTAAAAAGGCAATCCACGTTTTCTGGTCGGCTATAGTCATCTCAATTATAACCTGCTTTGTGACCCTTTTGTTTCTCACTCCTGTGGTATCCTTAATAGTGACATTTGAGACTGGTAATACAGCTAGTCTTACATCCAATTTACACAAATAGTCACAAAGAGTAATAAAAAAAAAAAAACTCTCCCGACTTTGCAGTTATTTCGCTACCTGAATCTACTAACATACTCATTTCTAAATTTAAATTTGGAATATATCCCTTAATATATGGGCAAACAAAACATCTTTTTTACCCGAATAAGTTTATCTCCCCGATTATTTTTTTCCAACAATATCTCAGAATAGGACTGTAATTCTTTTATTAAATTTTGCTTAGTTTCCAAACTGGGATAGAGTGTTTCTTGATGTAAAATATTACATTTGTTACTGTTTCCTGCTAAATCTCGAAAGGAGGAATCTGGGAAACGACCCCCCCCCCCCCTGTTTACCCGTTTAAATTTTGGCCCTTGTCTGTCTTGATTTTGTTTATTATTTTGGTCTTGCCTGTTACCTTCTTGATCCCTTTGCTGGTTCCTTTCATCCCTACATCCCTCATTCTGTCCATGCTGCCAGTTTCTCCTATTTTATTGGCCATTTCCTTGCCTTCCTTTCCTATCCTGATGTTCTATCCCTCTATACCTCTGTCTGTCCTCACCTTCCCTACCCCTCAGCTGGTTGTCACCCCACCCCTGTTCCTCTGTTGGTCATCATTTCCTCTATTTTGTTGATATTCTCTGTTCCCTTTCTCTCAGTCCCTCTTCCCTTTCATCCCTGTGATCTATGGATTCTAACAATGTGACCAGATCAACTTTTTTTTTTTTTTTGGTTGATTACCCAAAATGTAGTTCTGAATATGCCACAGGAAGTGATGACTAGCATGTGAAATGAACCTTTCTTCTGCCTTTTTATTGTCTAGACACTGCGATTGTATGTACAATCTCTGTACATAGCCGGCCATTGGGCCATTTCTGCGCTGGTACCTTCCTGCAAACAAATACTGTAAAAAATCTTCCAGTACATATATTCCCCAATATTTTTGTAGGAAAGCAGCTTTAGCCTCTTCGAAATTAGACCATTCAGTCCCGTTCTGCTGCTGCCCCTCCTAACCTGTTTGTGAAGAGTTGTACCTGTTGTTCTTTGGATCCCCCTAGTGAATTAACATTCTCTCACATTTATGGATAAAATGGATAAGTGTAGGTCCCCTATTATCCCCGTAGAACTTAGGCACCACTTTTTCGAAGCTTATGATTTCATCAGAGGACAATATTCCTCTGTTCCTAGTTAAATGACCAGATTTCCTAAATTGATTTAATTTAGTCTCACAATGCTGTTTACATTCTTGCCTTACCCCTTCTACTTCTTCCCTTAAATTTTGCAAATGTTTTCCTATACTAGGACTTTCCTCAAATACTTTTTCTACCTTCCGTTCCAAATTGCCCTCCATATCCTGAATGTTCCTGCCCAAAAGTTGCACCTCTCGATTTTAACTCAAATACCCTCTACTTCACTCCTATTTTCTGCTGTGTAATTTTCATGTTTATGAAAGATTTCCTGTAATTTCACCTGTTTATCCTGTGTATCCTCAATCTTTTGTCAAAAAGTTTGCTGTATTTGTTCAACTGCATGTACTTTACTTTCACATGATTTAATTTGTTGTGATCCTTCCAACTATTTCTGCTCTGTTTCCCGACATTTACCCTCGAAAATGTTATCCCTTTCTTCCAGAAGGTTTTCTAATATTTCCTTGTTCTATTAGTTTTGTGTTGAGGTTCTCTAACTTAGCCCCTTGCTCTGCCAATTTGGTGTCAAATTTAGTATCAACATTTTCTAACTTTGCACTCTGTTCTTTGATTTCCCCTTTGATTTCACCAAGTTTCTGTAACAAAATTGTAAGAGTCTGATTTCTCCCTAATTCAGAATTTTGTTGGTTTTAAAACCTCCTAAATGGGAGATCTTCCCTTTCCTTATCACTCATATTCAATCTTTCAGTTCTTTCCTCTAAAATATAAATTAAATTTTTAGGCGCCCTACAGTTACAACGTACACTATAAATTTAATTCCAATAAGTTAACCAAAATGCATATTTTAAACAAATAACTTACAGTTATTCTGAACAAACTACATTGAAATACAAAATGCACAAGGGTGTTCAAAATTACAAAACCATAGTCCTGAAACAAAACGTAAAAAAATCTGCACAACAAATTCAATGTTTAAATTTTTATCATATCTTGTATTGTTTCGTGAATTTAGCTTGATACACTTGCGGTTTTTTCGGCATGTAGCTCCCACAAAGTCCCACGGTGCGGTACAGCAATCCTCTTCTCAGGGCGCAATTTCTCCCGTCGTCCAACATCTATTACCTAAACAACTCTAAGAACTGTTCAAGGAACAGCACCTCAAGTCGTCCAAGGCATAGCCAGTGGCCCACACGTGACACAAGTTGTTGCAAATCAGGTCTCCCTGGTTGTTGCGAATAAATCGCAAGCGAGTCGGTAAGCAAGCTCCGCAGTTTGGGGTTGGTTTGTTGACATGAAAATAGTTCGCTGCAGCTGGAATCCTTTCGCTACTACACAACATGACTATTTCTCGTTGCTTATCTTACAATTATGAACTTTCCTCCAAAACCGGTGACTTTGAAGGGCTTGAAAAAACTGTCTGAATTTAGTTTTATTTAACGTTGCATATCGTGAAGATACATATCTCTTACACCACCGTCTATATTTACTGCTTGCTTCCAGTAACAGCTCTTATGAGGAAAAGTCTCATAAAAAAACTGAAGCAGGTTACTAATTATAATTTAAGAATGTCAGAGAAGCTCCGACCGCGTGATCCCGGTACTTCTCCTGTCTGTGTGCTAAACCCGAAAACTAAAAGGAAAACGGGTCGCAAAACATCGCCAAATATGGGCATAGAACTGGCACAGACATAACAAAGACAAAGATATGCCCCCTCCACCTGACCCTCTGGGCATAACAATTAACCTAACCTGAATTTAAATAATTATCCAAATAAAATAAACAAAACTTTCTCCATAAGAACAGGCTACAATTCATTAAATATATTTAAATAAATTTAAAGAAAAGAAAATAACTCTGACTGTATGTCTGCCATGCTACAGAGTACAAAATGGGACATATTCACACTCTGAATGACACCACATAATTATCAAAACAATGTTAGAGATAATAACTTTAACACATTTCAACAGGTTTCTTCTAGATATGACATATTATATAAAATCATATAAAAATGGCCACCTTTTGTAACTATATACTTTGCACGAATTAAAGACATAAAAGTTAATTCACTATGCTAGGTTCCTTATGTGTACTGAATATGATGAAATTTGAAAATGTGGTTTCTTAGCTATCTCGTGCGATCAAAAAATGTTAAAATGGCCACCATTTTGGAAATATAAACCTGGGATAAATGAAATACACAAAGGTCAAGTCAGGCTACTTAGGAAAAAAGCTATTGTAATCCCTCTTCCAAAAAACACTGCCCCTAACAATCTTTCGGAATACAGGCCCATAAGTTTACCCAAAGTTCTTGAATACATTTTGCATGGGAAAATATCCTCTTGCATAAATAAATACATGTTACTTGATTCCTTTCAGTCTGGTTTTAGAAGTGAGCGTAGTACCTGTACTGCATTATTAAATGGTACTGAGGATGTTAGGCATGCATTGGATTCCAGGCAGCTAACAATAATGTCATTAATTAATTTTGTAAGGCATTTGACTCAGTTGACCATGGCCAGTGGCGGCGCGTAAGGCTGTGCTCTCGTGCTGTAGCACTTAGTAAACTTTTACAAAGTTATTGTGTACTTAATTTTATTACATTCTAGGTAATTTGCCACAATTTATACTTCTAACCTTTCTTAATACGAGATTGACTGCTTTGCGTTAAGTTTTATAGGCAGACTGAGTTTTCTCAATCTCGTTTGTGTAAGCCGCCCTTTCCTACGGCGTAAACCTGGCTCGGTGCTTCCACCGACTAGCGCACGGCTGTCACTCCCCTTTCCTACCCCCTGTTCAGTCTAGAGGCATAGAGAGATGCGAGAACCTCACCTTCATCAATACCTGCTCCATGCATTGAGCAGAGTAGCCCTGCTATTTACTGCGCAAGTACGCGACAGTTACGTCAGCGCGTTGACAATGATGGCCGCTCGCGTCACACACATGTTTGTACATGCAGACTGGTAAACAAAGTAATTTTCGGTGTCGCATGGACGTGTAGCTGACTTATAATAACTTTTATGAATAGTACATTACTATGTACAGTAAACCCTCGTTTTATCGGACCTCCACTCAGCGGACTTCGCATTTAACGGTCAAAATCTGGCGATACAATATTATTCCACCGTCAGGTCTACTTGTTACATTGCAGCACAAGACCTACCTGGTTATTGTGCTTTAGTGAGTGACATCAGGCGTGCGTATGGATAGCCGTGTAAGATGGTAGACAGAACTATTTTTAATCGTGCATCGGGGTTGTGCCGTGTCCAGGCAAGAATGATTGTCTACCTGAAATTTTCACGAAACTGTAAGATCAACAGCGCAAGTCCTACCTGGTTATTGTGCTTTGGTGAGTGACATCAGGCGCTCGCATAGACAGCCGCATAAGACGGTAAGCATCGGTGTTTTGGCGTGTCCGGACAAGAACGACTGTCGTGTCTACTTGAATTTTTTATGCAGTTGATGTACGTGCACGATAAAGATTATGCATTTTTTAAAAATGAAATGGCGTCTGCAACAGGACAGAAAAGAAATAGAGTAACTTTGACATCAAGCAAAAAATTTGAACTAATATAAAAGTTAAGAGGCCTGTGTTTCGGTTGCAAAGTTGTGTGATGATTACTGTGTCAAGAAACAAACTGAGTCAGGCATTCGTAAAGCAAAAAACTAATTAAAGAGTTATGTGTTGAAATATGATATTGAACCAAAAGAATGGACACTGTTGGACCCAGGAAACACATGAAACTTGCTACCGCATCTTCACATGACGAGGCAATGTATGTTCAGTAACGCTCGTGTGGTGTAAATGTGCGAGGAGGTGTAGAGAGATTAAATCTGCTGCGGACAAACTAGCGCAACACATGCCTTTCTCACGCTTAGAATTTCCGTCCCTTGCCCTTCAGAGATTCTCAAGGACGGCGGCTAGATTATCTCACAGACACAGTATACAATACTGCTTCGCAATGCAAACAGTTGTAGTTTAAATGGAAATTTTTGTTTGTTATATATTTAGTAAATAAACACTTTACTGTGAAATACAAAGCAGTAGCTCAAGTTCGCGTATCACATGTTAACTTACCACGCAACGTAACATGAAACCAAGCTGATAGCAAGCCGCCTCCTGTCCCTCTCCTACTCTTCCCCCGCCCACCACCCTTGGTTATATCAATGAGCAGACAAAGGTGCATGCTCATCTTTCTACTCCCGCCAGTCAGCACGAACCTTCCCCCTCGCCTACTTCCAGCATTTTGACCACAACAAACACGTTGCATTACTACGCTTATCACACTGCTATAAATCTATCGGCTTGTTGTCTATTTTTGTGTGCCGATTTTGGTATTTCACGATTTACCGGACATCTGATTTACCGGACCACACCTCCTCCCAAATAGCCCGGTAAAACGAGGGTTTACTGTATTATTATTGTAAGTTGAGGGTGTTAGTGACGTGATACTGTGCATAAATAATGGACTGCCGTAGAATCTATATTATTAGCCTTTGATGCAATGGATAATTTACCTACGCTTTATGATGGGATAATTTGGTAAGTAAAATTTTACAATATGATTCATTTTGTGTACATTCTGTGTGGCTTGAGTGTAAGTGGGAACGTATTTTAAGGTTTGTGTCTGGTTTATTAGTGGCAGGTTTGTTTTCCGAATGTGATATGATAAAAACTGCACACATTTATTAACATGTTTAGTAATTGTGATCATAAATATCGTAGGCTGAAGGCCTAGCTGTGCAGTGTATGTGTTGATTTTGGAATGGACAAGCCCATGAAACGTCTAGTTTTCATAACTGAAGGAGTTATTATCTTATAGTTCTCAGAATATTTATTTATTCGTATCAAAATGATATGCCGATGCTGGGCTGAAGATATGCGTAGGCCTACTTCGCATGTGTTCTAAAATTACATCTGCATTTAGACAAACTGATGCAAAATTGTTGGCATTTTATCTACGAATCATATTCACATTAATCGTGACAAGACACAGAGGGAATGCAGTAAGAATTAATGTACAGTAACTGAGAACTTCGCCGGTATTTATACTAATTTGTCGTTAGTGGTATTCATTGCTTGTGTATTGAACAAGTACATTTGTAGATAACATTTTTCGGAACAGTGTAATGTAGTCACAAAATAAAAAAAAGTCCATGGCCCGTTTTATGTAACCTCTGTTAAGCATATAACGTTTGATAAAGAATATTAACAGAAGATTTTACACGTTAAGTATAACTTAAATAAAACACGTGGTAATATTTTCGTTAATATGTGGCGGAAAGATACAAATGGGCTGAAAAAAAAAATTAAAAAGCGATTTTGTTTTAAGTAGGCTACTGACATTATCACAAACTGTCTGTTGGTTTTCTTTTTTTTTTTTTTTTCCCCATTTACAAGTAAAACCAGTTTTATATTGTTGGATACGTTGCATACATACGTGAAGGCGCAGACTGTGCCATGCAACAGCTGTAGAACAATGTGTGTATTATGGCTGGTGAACACGAATAATATCTGCTGATCACCAGATGTTCTCTGATAATAGTGTTAAATATTATTTTTTCAAAGAAGACAAGAGTAATTATAAATTACAATTAATACAAAACTAAACCTAGTTCTTAAAACTGAAAGTTTTTTACAACACACTTTATTGGCAACATTGCTGAGATGTATAGTATAATATTACTGGTTTCCATGAAACGCAGTGCAATTTCTCAATACATGTTAAACAAAAGTTCTATACCTTTGACTTAAAATTATGATTATTAGTAAGGAAATGAAGTATAGCAATTAAGAGGGGGAGGGGTGAAGAACATTGTATTCAGAGCACTGAGCTCAAAACATTGACTGGTCTCCACTGACCATGACATACTTGTTGTAATACTAAGAGTTCTGTTCAAATTTGTCCAAAATGCATGTGAATGGGTTAATTCATATTTAAGATATAGGTATCAGTGTGTTGTCATTAATGGAGTAAGACCTCAATGGTGTGGTGTTGTCAAAGAGGTGTTTCAAGGTTCTATTCTAGGTCCCCTATTGTTCTCGTTATTTATAAATTATCTACCAAAATGTTTTTTGGATGTGAAATATCATATGTATGCCGATGATCTGCAGATGTACTTATTGTCTTCTCAGAATGAAATTGCATCAACTTTAAGCAAAATTAACATCGATCTTGAAGTGGTTAGTAATTGGTCAACAGTGAACAATATAAAAATTAACCCACAAAAACTCTAGGTATAATAATTGGATCTCCCGCTTTAATTGCTGCTGTATGGTACTCAATGATACAATCATAAATTTTTCTGGTAATGTTAAAAATTTTGCTGTTATAATAGACGAATCTTTATCCTGGGCAGCACATACAGCTTATATCTGTAAAAAAACCTACAAAACTTTGCACTCTCTAAAATGCTTTAGAAATCTCTTTCCTGAATGTATTAAATTGCTTCTTGTTCAGACTCTTATACTTCTGTAGATCGATAATTGTGATGTTGTGTATAATGACCTTGCTGAACATCTTAACAAGCGCTTACAGAGATTTCAGAACATGTGTGTCCATTTTGTTTTAATCTTAAATCCAGAGAGCATCTCAGTGAGTGGTACAATAAACTGTGATGACTGAATTTGCAAGACAGAGAAAATTTCACTGTTTGTTGCTTTTAAATAAAGTTCTGTACGACAATGGTCCTGGTTACCTATGTAATCACTTTAATTTCCTTTCTCTCTCGCGTGAAGTGAGCACTTGTTCAATAACTGATAGTAAATATTTAATACAGTCCCATAAAACTAATTATTTTTATAATTCCTGTAGTGTCTTGGCTGCCAGACTCTGGAATGAGCTAAGTCAGAACATTTGTGGCGAGGACTATAATTTAGTAAATAAAAGTATAAAAGCCTCCATCAATTAATTCAAAAGGAAGCTGTTGCAGTGCTTGCTACTGCGTGGCCACAATCTCCAGAGTTGACATCTAGAATGAATGCTTGTATGAATGTACATATGATTGAAATTAGCGTTAATTGTATCCTTCTTAGTATATTTTAAAATTTAAAACTATATATAGTTTTCAAGTGCCTGTTCAGCATGGCTGTATCTTGTAAACTTGTAGGCTATTTGTTAGTGTAGGTAGTATTGTTTATTAATATTGATATTTAAATTTATATCTCTAGAATAAGTGCTATATGAATCTAATAATACGTGTTCACAACACTTGTATGGGTCCAGTGTAAGAGAAGTCAGATATGCCTTAACTGCACCTAATAAAGACATTTATTATTATTATTATTATTATTATTATTATTATTATTATTAACATATGGAAACAGGCTAATGTAATTCCTGTTTCTAAAAAAGGAGATAAACATAATCTCAATAACTACAGGCCTATTTCGCTTCTTTGTTCATTCTCTAAAGTAATGGAAAAAATAATACACATATTAATTTTCATTATAAGAATATAATATCCAATTGTCAACAGGGTTTTCAGTATAAAAGAAATACTACAACTAATTTATTTGAATACATTAATGAAATTTATTGTGCTGTCATATCGAGAGGTCAATATGATGCTACATATTTTGATCTAAAAAAAAGCATTTGATACTTGTCAACATTCCATCATTCTACGTAAACTTAAGAACTTAGGTCTAGATTCTGCTTATATTAAATGGATTCAGAGCTATCTGATGAACATAACTTTTACTGTCGAAGTTAAGAATGTCTTTTCCACTTCCTTTCTTGCATCCTCTGGCTCCCTCAAGGTGGCACTTTGTCCCCTCTTTTATTTAATTTGTTTATTAATGATATTGTACAACAGTTAAAATTTGCTAATTGCCTATTATATGCTGATGACCTGAAAATAAGTATTTGCTAAAATTAGTAATATAACTGATTGCATTAAACTTCAAGCTTGTCAGACTTAGTCCGTAAGTGGTGCAAGAATAATAGTATGAATCTAAACTATGATAAAACTGTCTGTATTACATTTACGCGTAAAACTAACCCTATAAAGTTTGATTAATCGGTAAATAATTGCAAAATTCAACGTAATGATAATGTACATGATCTTGGAATGTTATTACATAGTGAACTTTATTTTCATTCACATGTTGATAATTTAATCTCCAATGCTCATCGTACTCTAGGGTTGGTAAAATTCCTGACCTATAATGCTTCTTCTCCGGATTCCTTAATTAGCCTTTACTATGCTTTGATTAGGTCCAAACTAGAATACTGCTCTGTTATTTGGAATAGCATTACCATCATGGACTCAGATCGTATTGAGTCAGTACAATACAAGACCACTTGACATGCTCATAGGATAGTTAATGATGCTCTATTTTTTATTAACTCCTTTCTCTATTATTTTGATTGCAAAACTATTATAAACAATACAGGTTTAAAGGTGCCTAACCGTATTAGTGGAAACATTAATCTTTTTTACGCATTATCTAAAAATAAAAACTTAATTAACAGTTGTATATTAAATTTTAATGATATTTGTAAATTTGATCCTTTTAAGGATAGAAAAATTGTATTCTTGGACTTTAAATAAGGTTGATTAAGTGTGTCTCAGTTCTGTCTGTCTTTTTTTAAATGTTTTACTGCATGTTGTCCTGTCAGTGTGTGTTGTACGTGTCTAGTCCTTTGTTTTGTATGTCCTTTGTTAATTGTTTATCCTGTGTTTCTGTATTTGTTTTCTGTATTTGTATCTGTTATTTGTTTAGTGTGATCCTGTTATTGGTTGCAAGACTGTTGGATGGCACTTTAAACATTATACGTAAATGAAAAATGAAAATTATTATTATTACTATATGTGTACCAAGTTCTAAGAAATTCAGTACACAAGTTCAAAAGTTTTAGGGACACACACACACACTCACACTCATATATAGACAGATACATATACAGGAGAGTGAGCTCATCCTAATTTTTCTATTCGGAAAATAGGCTTGAATTGTTTTGGGGCAAACAAATTTTTTTAAAGAAATATACTTTCAAAACATTACAATTATTAAGGTCCCATCTGCTTACTGTCCATGTTTTCTATGTAAGTAAACAGCCTATGTTTCCACAATTTAGTCATCTCTGTCAACGTGAAAAAATGTGATCTCACGTTGTAATCTGCAAAATGTGTCACTGTGCTGTGACAGTCGTCCGGTCTTGAACTTTGTTCCCAAAATAATATAAACTGTAACATTGTCAATTGAACTCTTTGACCATAGCGATACTGATTGTTGCATGACAATTTTTTCAGTACTCTCTCATTATATAAGCTAAATGACGAATACTGTGTGTTTTCCTGTTTCAAGAGTATAGTAAATAGATCCCATAAAATCTTTAATCTGCCAGCTTCCGTGCTGTGATTTTTTTTTTTTTTTTTACACTCAGCAACACTTGCATACCCACATTGAATCAAGTTGTATTTCATAGTCTCTAAGTTGTGGTTCATCGTCTCTAATGACAGTGCTGTCTACGAGACTTAAAACAAACTTACCTTGCATTTAGTGACTCTAGTTCTGACAAAATCAATAGTTGTCCATCAGCATTTCTCAACAGGTTGGTTACCTTTGCAGTGTTGATAATATTGTGTCTGTAAACTCACTTTTCTTGCTTACACTAATATTCTGCCATCATTTAATTCACGTTCCCAGTCTTAAATATAACTGTACTTCTTTTGATGATCCCTATAAAGAATACGTGTACTTTAACTTTCAAATCTGCCATATATTTCCTAGTTACAATTTGTTTATCCATAGAATCTTTCAATATAAGTAATTCTTTTCTTATATGAGATGTATTGTATTTATTTATCTTTCCATTTGAGCAACAGTACAGCCTTGGAACCCACTATTTTAACAATCGTACAGTCAGTTAAGTAGCATGTCAATGTATGCTTAGGTCGGGTTCACACTTGAGTTGATGGACAAATGTGCATACTTACAAACGCAAACTGTGCAGTTCACACTTGCATTGAAACACCACGTGTTTCAGAAGTTGTACTTTTGTAAGTAAGTGCAGCAATATGAATCAAGTATAGAAGAAAAAGAACATTGATGTTGGAAAAGAAAAGAATGTGGGTTTATTCATATGTACCTGCAAGACTGTGGAAAGGTGCATTTGTCAGGTTTATGGATTTGTGAGAATACGAAAACAATTTTTTCAGTTTAGATTAAGCAATAAATTATTTGAGAAATTGTTGAAATGTTAAATTTTCTTATTGCTGATTATTTTAAATAGTTTAGGAATACTATAATTGAATGTGATTTATTTTCGACCGCCAAACTTATAACAAAAGACTATTTTTTAATTGTATGCAGTAAAAGTTGAAGTTCATATTTGAGTAAAATTGTTGCATTTCTGAAATTGGTTAATTAGGTTCTACATTTTGGTTCACATTTAAAGCCTTGAATTTACTTGCTGTTTGCAAATGCATTAAAAGGAAGTGACTGCAATATTGTCAGTTGTCTGATTTAGAAATCCGAATATTGTGGATTATGTCAGCATATGCGTAAAATTTGTTATATAAAGTAATGTCTATGTTATGACAGTCAGTATTTTATCTCAGAGCACATTTTGTACATGTATAGGTTATTCGGGATAAAGTGAGCACTAAAGATTTAACCTTTGAAATAAATCACTAGCTGTTACTACATGTGTCACCATAGAAAGAGTTACTTTACTGCTTGTATGGTTGGTAGCGATTCATGGCATGTAGTTTAGTGTATTTTCCTATTTGAATATAACATTAGTGAAAGAACATAAGATGAAATCGACCACTCTGTATTTAATATACTTTAAAATATTAATTTATGATCTAATTGACATTCCTACTTACAATATAATTATATTCAATTGGTGCCAAAAGAATGTGACACTATTGTCTACCTCAGGTCATCTTGCTCATTACAGCTTGCTTCAGGCTTCAGACAGTTCAAAATTCCACCGACAGGTGGCATCAGAATTAGGTTCTCACAATTTTTTCGCAGCCCTGCCAAGTTTCATCATTTGCGTGTGTTTTTCCGTTGTGCGTATATACACATTCAAAACTATTGGAAATTACTATGAATATCATTGCCAAATGATGTGAAATTATCAGTATTCTGTGAATTATGTTTTACGTTTGCCAGCCTAGAAACAATGTACTTTGTATTTCATGTATTAAAAAAATACGTTATTTATTGTTTCTGAAGTGTGTCGTTGTTCGTGGCAGTAGAACTGAACAAAACTTGAATTCTTGAATTGCGTGTGTCGTGTATATTTTTAGTGGTAATTTTTAATTACAAATTCAAATAAAATATGCCCACACTTACGAGATTCGTAAGGGCAATAATTCGTGTTGTATAAATTAGTCTAGTCACAGATACCAGTGTTATGAGACGTTGTTGCACCGGGGTCTCAACAATTACGTTCCTACCTAAGCTGCCAATCCTGGTGCGGTCGAGCCCTTCCTGCGCTCGTCCTGCTTGGCTAACCATTGTTGCCTGCTAGCCATTGCTGACACCGCCTCGGTGGGTAGTGCCCGGGGTACGACAATGAGGTGGACCGCTAGGTCTATTTCAATAAATTCACTTGGCCACCTACTGAGGGTCTCAACAATGAGCGGGGTAGAGGTGGGATGGTGGGGTCATTGGTGAGACTCTTCCCACCGATCAAAATCGGGGAAGGCCCATCTTCCCTGAGCCTCTGCCTGCTCCCGCTGCTCTCTACGTTGCCGGGCTGCTGCGTCACGTTCCTGCTGCCTGGCGGCAGTAAAGGGGTTTCTCACTGTTGTCTCTGGTGCCTCCGCGGTTTTGGAGGGACTATGGTTCGGGTCAGGTGAAGAGATA
>PNEQ01095158.1:0-13464 GCA_003012365.1 Medauroidea extradentata
CCCTCCTCCTGCTCCCACTCTCACCCTCCTCCTGCTCCCACTCTCACCCTCCTCCTGCTCCCACTCTCACCCTCCTCCTGCTCCCACTCTTACCCGGTTCTGCCCCCTCTCTTTCCTTCTGTTTCCTCTTTCCCTCATTACCATCCCTTCTTGCTTCTTCTATATTATCTTTCTCCCCTCCTTATTTATCCTACTCTTTTCTCTCTAACTCTCTCTTACCATCCTACTATTCCCTTTTTATACTTCTATCCACCCCTTAGCCAACATTTCCTTTACCTGTGTGTGTGTGTACTTCTATCTCCCTCTCATGCCTGCTTGCTTACCTCACTCTTCTGACTCTGTCTCCCAGTTTCTTAAGGTCTTCCATTGATGTTTTCTCCTTGCGCTTACTTTCCCTTTTTTATCTCACTCTTTTCTCTTTAATTTTTTTATCCTTCTCTTATTTCCTTTTTCCACCCTCCTCCTCCTTGTCTCAACTGCCCATGATAAACCCCTCTTCCCCCTCTATCCTTGTATCTCTCTCTTCCTTTTCCTCCCTCCTTTGCTCTGTGTAATGACTACACTAGATCTCTTGCTAACTAGTGCTTATGTGATTTCAGTCGACCTTTTTGCTTTCTACACTAAAGTGCAGAAGCTCGGTGGTTACAACGTGGTGACGGCAAATCGAATGTGGAAGCCCATATATGACGACCTTGGAGGCCATCAAGGCAGTACCAGTGCTGCCACCTGCACAAGGCGACACTATGAGAAGTGAGTTAGTTCTGTTTGAAGCTCTGTTACCCAAACTAGCTTCTCTCTTGTCATTCCTTACTACAGTAGAACCCTGTTATAATGTTTCTGAGGGTTCTCAAAATTGTTTACATTATATGAGGGAAATATCCTATTATAAAGCAGTTTTAGGGACCAAACAAAGGTGGCGTTATAGCCAGGAAAACATTATAAGTGGGAACACTATAACTGGGTTATACTGTACAAATACAGAACATTTGATTTTACCTACAAGCAAATATGACTGCTCCCAAGAAAATAGCTGAGAAAAATGTAAATAAAATATATTAAAGGAAAAAACACAGTATTGATGCTTGTTTTTTCTGTGTGCAGAACATTAAATGTTACTTGATGTTATTTTATTGCATGTTAATAAAACAAATATTCATATTTTTTAATAGTTTTGCACATAACAATTTAACTGACAAATGCCATAGGTCCCAATAGTATCTTTATGACATGTCTTTGTTTCATTGAATAATTTTTCAATATTGGTGTTAAATACTTGTCATTAAATATTTTATCTAGGGCTTAGGTCTTTAGTGTTTTGTTATATTGTAATAGAATATTTTGAAAAATGTACGAATAATTATCTGGCATATGTTTTTAGATTGTTGCTGCCATACGAAACAAGCATAAAAGAGAAAAGTAAATCATCTCCAGACAAACGGAACTTTAAACTCAGATCGTCTTTACCTGAGAAAGATTTGGATGACAAGTGTGACAGTAGTTCAACTTCGAATACTCCCGCGAAGACAGAATCAAAGGTTTGTTCTCAAATATTTCATCATCAGTTTCATTCTCATCTTGGCCAATTTCTCAAATTTAAGAATCTTTTGCTCGTATTTCTCTTTCCTTACCTTTGTTAAATCATTTTGATATGCATATTGTAACGCTGGTCTAGTACAGACCTGTTACTATATATGTACTGACTTGGGTAGATAAGTGTGGCTATTTTGTGGCACTGGACTACACCTGATCAGTAAAATAATGTTCTTTTGCCCTCTCATTAATATCACAGCTTACAATTGTGTTCAAATTAGCACTATCATTATGTCAAAAGTATGCGTGTTAGGTTTGACTGTCATTTTTGGATTCTATTTTCAAGTAGACTTTCGGTAATCAACAAAACGGCAAAACATTTCCATGTGGAAATATTATTACGTATGTTGCAACGAAATAACAATTGCAGAATTTACCATCTGGAGTTTTAAAATAACAATGTGTGGGACATTAATCTAAATTACCAGCACATAAAAAAAGGAAACATTTAACAATATAAATTACAGATATTCAATATAGCATACATATTTTACAACTTATTGGTGCGACAAATCTAACATGCACAGGATACCTTCTTGCCACCGGGGCAGATGAAATGGGTGAGGTATTGATACACACATCATTATTTGTAATGGGTTCAGGCCCAACAACAACACCATTGTGACCCATATCACTATCATCTACAGCTCTTTGTTGTTGTACATTGTCAGTATCAGCTTCCCTAGAGTTCAGATCCATGACACTCAAAACTTCACTTATCTCATTTACATCAGTAAGACCAGGCATTGTATCAAATCTGCAGTTTTCTGGCTCGCCCCCTGTATTTACACGAGACACAGATGAAAACCTTTGATCTGTGTTGCTGTACTAGTATGGTGGCACGCAACGTGCCCTACGCGAGCTAGGTTCCCACAACTTGCTGCCCATGTCTTCTATTACAATGTCCAAAAAAAATGTAAACTGATCAATCCTCATTGATGCTCCTGTCTCAGCGGTGAGCTACTCTAATCTCAGGGTTTCGCGGTATCGAAGGGTGTACGCATACAGAACGGTAGTCAAACACGTGGTTAGATCAACAGCCCACATTTATTACCTTCTTTTCACAAAACTCACGCAACCGCGCTTACATCGGCATGTACAAACTTCTTGTACATCAACAATAAATTAAACTGAAAGAGAACTGAACTAAATTGATACCCAACTCAAAAGAAAAAATAACATATGCTGAACTTAAATCATAACCGATATTGGGCCAACCACGCAATTGATACGGCTGTAAATTCACATCAAAATAATCAAAACTACTTAATATTGAAGAGTTCTAGCAAGTCCTCTCACCGCCTTCCATCGCGGCCCCATGTCTTTCGATCGCGTCCCTCAGCTTACCACGTGCTAAAACTCGCGCAACACGACATATGTCCGGCTTCCCCGACAGTCAAGAACGAAGGTGACCAGCCCCGGCGACCGCAATGGCGTTCCAAGATACCATGGCGGCCCACCTTCCAGTAAAATGTTCCACAACATTCTAGCAAGATCAAATAACAGGTCTGGATACAAAATAAACAAACTATGATTACCGAAAAATCTGCAAAATTCTGCTGAGCATAAAGACGTATTTTACTATTTTACTGAATAATTATTACAATAAAAATTATATTAAATAAAATCTTGGCATCGGACATCGCCGGCCATACACCTTGCAGTACCCTCTGTGAGCCCCTATCGGTGTGGCCCCCGCGGCACCATGGCTGGGCTGGCCGAACTCGTCTACACATCTTTAGAATGAACACCAAAGACTTTCCAACTGCAATAACTTTTAAAAGATCAGTTTCTCGTAAAATGTCCAAGAGTCCAAAGTTGCTCGAAGTTTTATGCAGTTTCAGAAAAGTCCACACAAGACATATTTATTTTAAATTCACGTGCAGTCGTGAAAACAGAACTCAGAATAATTCTAACTCCAGGCTTGAGAACACTTCTTTAACATTAAAATATTACAATGATAACACTTATCGCTAGCAATTGCTTCCAGGCGCAGTTTTCTGTTATTGTACTGTTTCGCCAGGCCCAGTAGCGGTTTTACATTTAGAGATTGGGTTTTCTAGGTAATATCCTGTTCAGCAAAAATTGTAACATTAAATCATTTAACTAAATTACTTTCTTAGGAGATTATTAAGCTTAAGACAACATGGAACTCATTTTGAAGACTTATAATTGTATAAACACTAGCAGTTTAACCATCTATAGGCAATGGCTTAAAGTAGGGTGGCAGGGCAACACACTGGGGCTTTGAAAATAATAAAGGCATCATCACTGCCCTACACCTAACTGACGCTAGACTGACCAGCTCCTGGTTCTGAAGTGTCAGTAACACTGGCTAGAATTAATTATGCTAAACAAATAAACATTAACAGGGACTCGAAACAAAACCCTAGAAACACAACTGACTTACCGAGAAAGTAAACTCCAAACGCAGGCTGGGCGCTTCACACTAGCAGTCCCATCCTGGTCTCCTCACAACTCCTCCCATATATTTATTCTTAGCATTAATACCACTTCCTCGCCCTCCTTAAAACTTCTAATGACTTGCCCTGTATGCTGAGCCCATATTTATGCTTGGATTAGTTAACTTGCCTACGTAAATTGGGCCACAACAAAATATAATGGCCTTTGAAACATTAGCATTGCAGGAGTTTCCCCTGTAGTACTGGGCACCACATTCCTGATATGGGCCAGTAAAGTGGTGACCACTCGAGTTATGTCGCAAATACTACATAATGCAGTTTGCAGCTTGTGTTTATAAACCTGAACACTTCTCTGCTTGTCCATTGGACTGAGGTTTATAGGTAGGTGTCAAAATAGTCTCAATACCTAATGACATGAGTACGTAAACCAAAATGTGCAAAGGTTGCAAACCCTAATAGAATGTCCAGCTGCTGTTGACGGCACCTTCACAACTTCCCACCGCTTGTTAAAAGCATCTACGGTAAGAAACATCTTGTCCTGCCGAGGTCCGAGAAAATCCACATGCAGTCCGCTGCCATGGCCCTGCGGGAAATTTCCAACTCTGCAATTCACACTTAGCAGGGTGGGACCACTGAAGTGCACACTTTGCACATAATTTGGACACCATCTCAATATATCTTTATCCATATTTGGCCACCAAAAATAAGGCCTGGCCAGAGATTTCATTTCAACAAGCTCTAAATGAATGCTATGCAACGTCATCAGTAACTTAAGTAGTTGGAATCATTACCCTTTAACCTCACTTCAATATGTCCATCTCCACTGAAAGCTGTTCTTTAAGAGGGTGTGCTACGTAATTCAACGCTAAAAGCATTAATCCATAACTGTAGGTTTCTTGAAGCCAATTTGCGAAAATTAAACAACAGCAATCCTAGATTATAGTCTTAGCCAACAGTTTAAACAAAATTGTTTCCAGTATTACGATCTTCTGAGGCACAATCTCCGACGCCGTAAACTCGTGCATTTAACTGCGTCGCAAGAGATCACGCGTAACAAATTAGTAATTCTGGATAAATATTTACTTATAAAGTTGGCAAATACCATTATCTAGGATGTCATTGAGTATTTGATCCATATTGGCTTTAAAAAAGTGTAGAAATCAATTGATATTTTCAGCGTTTATTTATCTACCACGCACTCTTAATCCACCAAAAGGGCTTAATTTCTTTGTTTATCACATGAGGCCAACCATACATAACATAACCAAAAACTTTCATCAAAAGCGCTGGGTCTTTTTATTGGCTATCTCACTACTTTGTCAGTAATGGGTATTTCACAGTCAGCTACCTAGTCCAAGTAGATTGCATTTCCATCTAAATATTGCACATAAATAAACTCAGGCTCTGTGACCTTCAGTGGAATCATTGATAAAGCACCAGGATTACCGTGTTTTTTATTTTAGAGTTCACAAATTTGATTTGGTATTCAAAATTGGACAAAAACAGGACATATCTTTATAGCCTACTTGCTGCCATTAAAGGTATACCCTTTTTTGACCTGAATATTGACAACAAAGCCAAAATAAACTCTTACCCATAGAGGTACTGATAAAAATGCTGTAACTCAAAAACCAATGCATGACTCTCTCTTTTTAATTAGAGAATAATTACATTTTGCTTTGTTTAATGTACGAGACATGTAAGGAAGGGGCCCCAACAATGGCTGTTACCGTGGACGAAGTTGTGTGTAATCCATCTGTATGAATTCAATAACCACAATATTCTACTGCAAACTGAATCTAGGATTGTTTGGTCTGTGAAACACCACCTCTAATGTTTCCATACATTTGGAATCATTCTCTGCTGTCATTAATATATCATCTAAAAAACCACAACTCCATCCAAGCCCACCGACAAGTGTTCCATATTCTCTGAAAAAACCTTCGACCTGAGGCTGTACCGTAGGTAATTGTATCATGCATACTAACTATTACTAACTTGTTAGTCTCTGCCTCTAGTAATACTTGCTGGTAGGCCTGAGTTAAATAAATCTTACTGAACATGTGGCAGTGACCAAACAAATCACCTACTACAGGTACCAGATACAGTATCTATCAATACTGAAACAAGGGTTTGTAATGATTTTATAATCTTTTTTTTTTTAATTGGAACAATTCATTATTTCTTCTTTTACAAAACGTTCCAATTCATTTTCAATTTTAGGTCTTACAGCCAAAGGAAGTCTTCTTTGTTTGTAATACTGTAAGACTGTGAATATGAATTAGTTACACTGTCGGTGACACATTCCACTTACATTAAATCGCCAAACCTGGCTTGAAAACATCAGGAAAAGCAGTGATAAATATTTCAGAAGCATTCCCCTGTACAGAATCACTATCCCGCAAACTACGTAACGGAACACAATTTGAATATGTGAGGTCCGAAACCAGTCTCTACCTACTAAGCCAGTAGCTGCTCCATCAACTACAAACATTGACAAACTTTACTCCATCTGCTTGTATTTGAACTTCACATCAATAACACCCTTAACATCAATAATGATATATAATGCTTGCTCATTAGGGGCAGTTGGACCGATGCCATAGTCTTCCCCTCGGCAAGTTACAAGTACCTCGCTTATACACTCGCTCATTCGTCAGCGCTCAGCCCAAACCAATGAACCTAGAAGTATGGCAGTATAAGAATGGCATCTTGCGGCGTAGACACCCACTCACTAAGGGATGAAAAGAGCAAAATATAGTTTTCTAATATACTCTATACAGAATTCTTGT
The DNA here is from genome assembly GCA_003012365.1 of Medauroidea extradentata. NCBI lineage: Eukaryota > Metazoa > Arthropoda > Insecta > Phasmatodea > Phasmatidae > Medauroidea > Medauroidea extradentata. The sequence continues at coordinate 6,806 of PNEQ01095158.1, forward strand.
GAGGTATAGTTATGCTTTGGGGTTAAATAATAAAATAATAATATTGTTATGATCCCCCCCCCCCCCGCCACCAAAAAAGATTCCACACAAGCAAAGTCATGTCTGGGCAGCTAGCAATACATAAAATTTTGTTAAACTCAAATAAATGTTATCACAAATACCTTATGGATCTGTGGACTGTAGGAACATTAAGCTGCAAATTGTGTGCAAGTATTGTCCAGAGCTGCGGAGAAGGCAAGACTCAGGGTGGCCACCCAGCAGCTCTGCCTTGCCTTCTCCTCAGCTCCCTACTATATGTGTGTGTGCTTGGAACCTAAACAGTAAGCATAGCAACCATTTCCACTCTCAAAACATCACTCATAGTAGGCACACTTTCTTTCTTATGAGAGGTTGTCATAAAATAATGGAAAAACCTTTCTTTAGTGTATTTGGAATAGTCACATGAATGCTCCTCCTCTTTCGATCTCTCCGTGCTAATGCGGATTCTATTAATATGAACAGTAAAAATTCTTTACAAGGCTATAAGCCTAGTTAGCTTCTGTAACACAGAAAACATTAACACTAGATTTTTACGTTACCAGCTCGTGAAATACTCGTAACTTTAGTACAGTACTGAGTGTAGATTTGTGTTGTAGGAACTGTTGCTGGCAATAAGTAACTCCAGAGAAAAGCTACGTGTATGTATTATCTGGGACATCATTACAGGGCATGTGTACCTCTCGTATGGGTGCAGGTTCCATGTTTATATGTTCACAGACTGGGAGTTGGACAACCAGTGGCTTGGCTTGCATTACACTCGTTAATATTATATTTATGAATTTCCCACTTACATTTGACAAATGATTTTTTTAATGTATTGTGGACCTATAAGAATTGCTAATTATGTTCTCTTAAATAAAGAAAATATGACAATACAGATTCTGATTGCAGGAACAGTATGTTTCATCACATAGTTGTATGTGTTACAGCTACACCGCATTGATAATTTTGCTATTGTTAGTGAAGATCACTCGTACCAGGAGTGTTTGTACAGCATCTGAATTACAGGCTTTTGTGTAACAGTTACAATAACGAGGTTTTTGAGTTCCTGTCATGATAGGGAAGATGATATAATTTTTATGTTGCTCTAGTATGTATTGATTTTACATAAATATTAATATTATGTTTTGCATGTCTAGGCTATTCCTAATGGTTGTCCTTCGAAGGAAATGGGAAAAACATCGTTACGAAGCATTAGGCCAAAAGCAGAAAAGTTAGCTGCCCAAGAAGTTGCCTGCCCTGCCCTACCCAAAGACAAAGAAAACATCCCAGTTTCAAACGTGTCGGAGAGGAGTGCGAGTGACACGTCGCAAGAAGCAACTGCAGAGACGGCAGTGGTGGCCAAGCCACTGCCAGAACTGATCAGTCTCGTCATAGAACAGGAGCTTCCGTTGAGAGTTCCGAGACCACCTGTCCCTTTGTTCAAGAAACGCAAACTGGACATCCTGAAGGAAGGTGGGCTGGAGGTGACTGCTGTCGCAACTACAGCCACCATAGGAACCGTGACGATAAGTGCAGAGAAGCGACCCTCCGTCATACAGCATGCCACTCCAGTCGTGCAGGCGGACTGCAACCAGGTATCTATTACCGTCACCCCCGACGTGGGTCTCATGTTGGGCTCCCCAACCACAGACTACGTCTCCTTGCCGTCTCTGAGTTGTGGTGCCGACACCACAGACAGGAGGCGGCCGGAGCAACCTCGGTACATGATGTGCGACAGCCAAGTGCAGGTGAATGGACTGGAGGAACCACGCGTGCCAACTGTCGGCCGAGTGGTGCAGTCGCAGTCGATGTACGTGCACTCTGAAACCACGGTGTATGGTAACCCTAAAGATGTTCTCTGCCACAATCCAGGCATCAGGGCTTCCCCCCATTTTGTGGTACCGTCAATTTTGTCGGCAGATGTTGATGTGGAAGTGTTGGACCTACGTGTGAAATGTGCAGACAAACCTAATGTGACCATCTGCAGAGTTCCAAATATGACAACTCCTATCGGTGGTGGTGCTAGTAACAACTACAACAGCAGTAGCATCAGCAGCGTCACGAATATCAACAGCAGCATGAAGAATTCTGTGAGGAATAACGGTGCTTCACTCCCTATTGTGAATGGCAAGGCTATGGTAAGTCCAAACTTGGAGATAACCGTAGTAGATGTACCACAATCGATAGGAACTACTGTGCCTCAGAGGCTACTGCCCGTCCACCAAGAAAAAGTTGGTAAACAGCGAAAATCCCCATCAAAGTTCCCGAATCGAGGTGCTCAACGAAGCGAAAATGGAAGGAATCGTAGCTATGCGGAGCTGATAATACCGAACCCGTTTCCTAACGAACGAAGGAACTTGATGGATGGTTCGTTAGGAAGGTTACAACAGTTACCAGCCTGCAGGGGAACTCTTCCTGCAGTTAGCTATGCATCAAGTACACCCCCGGTACTTGGCGGCTATGCTGGACCCCAAGTGGTGAATAGCGAGACCTTCTTGCCGCTTGTAGACCCCATGTACTTCTCATCGTTGTATAACTCGCGCAGAATTTATCAACAGGAAGTGTTCCCTCCCTCTCCTGTGTTTGAGCCCAGCCCAGAACATTTACAGCTCTACAAAGACTTGATGAGCTCGCACGGTGGCCTCAGGTTCTCTCATCACCCCAGCATCAGTAGCATCCTCGGGCTACCACGCGATGGGTCGATATCCATCACCCCTGTGGGCCAGTCGCCCCCACCCACCTCCGGCAAGTGACCCCAGCGGTAGTAACCAGTAGTTGCCAACGTTACCTCTTTGTCCGTGTGTTGCATGTGATAGCCGCCCGGTGCCTCATGATGCGTCACCGTTACATGTCTTCAGTATTGCCACTCCGTTAGCAAACACTGTCGGCTGCTCACATCTGTGAGTTATTTCATTTTGTTTTGCGTTTACGTCATGTTTCATTAGTTTCCAGTTCTGTAACATGTCATGCAGTATAGAGTATCTATTTCTGTACAGTGTTTTAGTTTCTTAGGAAAATATTGTACAGTTAACTTAGTTGTTGTGCTAAAGAAGTATACGTTATTTGTAAATAAGTTAATAATGTGCATGTAAAGTATGTATATATATTTTATACTGACCACTGTTGTTAAATGTACTGTTATATACAATGAAACACTTTATTTTAGTTTAAGTTATGTTTATATCAGTTATTTATATTTTATACTTTTAGAGTATAATCCTAGAGAAAATTTATTTTTATCCAGAGTTTAGCAGGAGAATTATCTGTTTTTGTTTAGAATATTTGAATCAATACTCACCAAATTAAAGTGAAATATTTCAGATATTCAAGTAACGAAATATGAACTTATGAGGTGACGTTCAAAACAAAATCAAAGTTGTTCCTGGTATACCAGATCTCATTTTTTTTCCCCCATCACTTATTTTTTATGTGAATGAAACAAAAAAAAATAAAATAAAAATAAAACAGCAGTTTTTAGATGGCATTTGCAATTTATGATACGTGTTTATTGTTTTCATATGGTAGTCGCTAGTATAATATTTGTAAACAGAAAAAAGATGCCAAAGATGTTTTGAAAATTCATTTTAAACAGTTTCCAAATAGTTCCTTTTCTTATCTTCTTGTCAAAGAAATATTATAGTTGCTTTGTATGACTTGTGCAGATGCGTTACACTTTTAAATAGTAGTGCAGTCAGAAACATAATTGAGAACTTCAGCTTGTCATGTTCTGAGATACTGTATATGACGTGTTCCACTAACGCTTGCAAGGAATGCCATTGTACACGTACTGTAACAAACTATTCTCTATAAATTAAGCCCATTATTTTCAGGACATTTTAAAATTTTATTTAAAAAAAAAATACTGTTTTAGGTTAAAATTATTTTCTGCTAATTTGTTCATTGTTTCTGTTCAAGGGAATTTATTCGCATGCCACGAAGTTTAAGTTTACTCAGATCTGGAAAATTTTAGATTGGCACAGTTTTGTTTAGTTACAGACTCAAAAGGGCTAACTTTAATATACCTATGTTTAAATGTGGAAAAAATAAAGATCTTATATTGCACACGCTACTATTGCTTTGATAGATTTTTTAATAGTGTGGTTGCCGTAAATTATGTTGTCAGTTATGTTTAAGAAGTCTTTGTCAAGTAATAAATTTGCGAGAGGTGAAAACTCATAATTTCTTTTACTAGTAAAATATGTTGGATGCTATAGCAGTGATTAAACATTAGTAGTCATGAATTATATCTGCTTGTGGAAACAGATTTAACAACGTTAAACATGTCTTTATGTTGTTCTAAGTAAATTTATCTACCTTGAACACTAGTTGTTTTTTGTTTCACTACTTGATTGGTCTTTGAAATTTTTACAGCTGATTGGTAAAAATGTTGACAATAACTCCAAACTCTTTGATAATAGTCCTGATTTATAAGAGGATTCTAAATTGAAATTGTAAGATACACCCTTAGAGTGCCTAGTTCCTGTTTTCAATACCAGGTTCTTTGTTTTGCAATGCAATTTGTTGGACTTAATGTACAAATAGTCTATTGGCATCAGTTATTTGCATTCTGCTGCTGCCATGTATATTTTTTTAAGGAGCATAACTGTGTGTACAATTTTCAGTCACTTATTTGGGACTGTATTTTTTGATAATTAGTTAATTGATGGCTTCGTTCAGAATAATTTGCTGTATAGCTCTTAGTTGTGTCAATTTTGTGTTGGTTGTGTAATATTTTAGTTGTGATTGTTACATATCTTCATGTAAACTTGTAAATCTAAATGTTTTTTGAGTGTTAAAAGTATCTACAGTTTCATTGAAAATGTGAGACTGTTTGAATTGTTGGTAACTGTGTGCTTTTGGAAATGTGTGCAAAATCATCACAAAATGTAAATTCTTTTACTTTTATAATAAATGCCACAGCAATTGTGTAAGCTGGTTCACTTTCTTGCTGCTACATCCATTTCCACAAATATACACATGCATGTGTGTTGTTATGTCTTATTTTTTGTGGGTCATTCCATGCGTACGATGATGAGCCCCAGTAGGTTAATACGACATTGCGAATGATTAAGAATTATGAGGAAAACAATGATAGCACAAAAGACATGACACACGACACAACAAAGGAAAAAAAACTGTCAAAAATTAGCCAGGTTCATTTGATAATAAATCTTTGCTTGTTTGTTGATCTATATTTCATTCTTAAACTTTACTACAATTTAGAAAATTTATCAGATTTGATAATTCCTTGTAGAAAGCTGTTTGGTTTCTCCTATTGACTATTGTATGGAAGTAAATCTAAATTTGTTGATGTCTTCAAGTTAGTTTACAAATGTTGAATTGATATGGGCAATGGAAAGCATTTGTAGCAAGTACTATGTCAATTCATGTTCTGATATAAAATTACACTTGAATTTACAGTACGACCCTGATTTTTACGAATACTGTTTTTGTGAAGCAGTGCTTTTACGTCATCAAAGAACCTTAAAAATAAAAAATAGCAATAAAAACTGATTAGAAAGATTTTGCGTCTATAACTATAGAATGTGTGGTTTACTTTTTGTAATTGCCATGCCGTGAGACCCATGTACAAATCACAAGAATTTTTTTATGTTTGAATTACAGGAAAAAAGGATACGGGAAATAGACATGATAATCAAGTTGTTTATTCAGCGCAATGTAATGGCGCGACTATGTTAGTACACTACCAGTGAAGGCTTCTGTGCATGGTACTTCTTAAACCTTGTGATGGTTAGAGCATACTTAAATAGCTTGTAGAATAACTAGTTCTGCCGGATGTCTGTTTCATTATGTATTTCGACACACTTACACATCACTGTAAAGTAGTCACAAGCTATAGACATCTTCTCTCTGGCAACTGACCCTCGAGCCCTTTCACAACCTGACTTCCCTCCCCTAGCCAGATGTCGCATCCCACACCAAGCTAGAAGGGAGGTACGACAATTCATCCCAGCACACAGCATACAAGACGGAACATGCCGTCCACCAAAAAGGGGTAACCCCTTTTTGAATATGTACAACAGACATACTCTTAAATATGTTACAAACAAACTACATTGCAAACATGAGTCTCCTACACTACTATATATATTCGTCATGTTCGTTGGTACTAACAGGTAATGGACACAGCTTATTCACAGTACGTTTCAGGATTCCTGATGATGTACGTACAGTTAAAGGTCTGACAAGGTGCACTTGACTATCACTATTGGGGTATATTATTACTATTAGTGCACTTGACTATCACTATTGGAGTAGATTATTACTATTAGTGTACTTGACTATCACTATTGGGGTAGATTATTACTATTAGTGCACATGACTATCACTATTGGGGTAGATTATTACTATTAGTGCACATGACTATCACTATTGGGGTATATTATTACTATTAGTGCACTTGACTATCACTATTGGAGTAGATTATTACTATTAGTGTACTTGACTATCACTATTGGGGTAGATTATTACTATTAGTGCACATGACTATCACTATTGGAGTAGATTATTACTATTAGTGTACTTGACTATCACTATTGGAGTAGATTATTACTGTTAGTGCACTTGACTATCACTATTGGAGTAGATTATTACTATTAGTGCACATGACTATCACT
>PNEQ01095159.1:0-13463 GCA_003012365.1 Medauroidea extradentata
CAGAACAAGAAAGTGTGGCCAATTTTTGTTTCTGTTTTTCTTTGCACTTCTGAGTCTTCTTTTGAACTAGATTAGCGATTGACATGTAAATACTATTGAAGTCATTGGAACTCAGTACACACTGGATGTCAAGTTGAATTTCGGAAATTTCATTGTTCAACTGCCATTTTTGACGATGGTAGAAAGCGATTCTTTCGTTTAAAAGACCTTTGCTGGCTTTAGAAGCGATCTTTTGAGCTTGTTTACTATAGACAGGGCATTTGATTTTAAGGTCTTTTGGAATGATACCATTAGATCGGCATTTGCAAAGAAAAGTCAGGTTATTGGAGCACTGAGCTAAAAGTAACATTTTCTTTTCCAGATGTCTTATGGAAAGATGCATACCGGGCCCATACCGGGCATTGATGTGATCTTTGAACGATTCTTGCAATGGGTTGGTATTATGTATAGAACCGATATCATGGACATACGCCATTGCTTGCGAATGTTGCCGTCTTGCAGAAAACATCCACAATAAAACGAAAAACAACAACAAAAACCAACAAAGAAAAGTCGAGCGTTAGCTGTTGTCAACAAAAAAATAACATACATACAGTCCTAGAGAGGGACATAGTCGTAACCACAAAGTGGAACAGATAAAAAACAAACAACAAAAAAATTCAAAAAATTAATTCCAAGCTGGAATATAGTCGTGTGATGAAAGACGACACAACAAAAACGAACGAGAATACAGAAAAGAGACTTATGAAAACAGGTAATAGACAGACAAACACAACGAAGACAACACAAAAGTCGAGAGACGAAATGAGTGTGAAACAACGACGAAACACGAAAAAAAACAGACGAAAAACGGACGAAAAAGTAGAAGGCTTCTTGGATGACAACAGATGCGACGTTTCGGGAACTGGAATCTGTTCCCGTCTTCAGGCACACGTGCAGACTGAGGAACTCCAGCAGACTGACTGTGATGTTTTCTGCAAGACGGCAACATTCGCAAGCAATGGCGTATGTCCATGATATCGGTTCTATACATAATACCAACCCATTGCAAGAATCGTTCAAAGATCACATTGATGCAAATATGTTTTCCAGTTTCTCCCCCCCCCCTCCATTTCGTGTGTGAAGAATATCAAGCTGAATTTTGTAGCTACTCACTACACGCGGACAGTGGCCACGGAACACTCATAGTCCAGGCTCCTAGTCTCTACAGTCAACAACACGTGCAGTACAGCAACAGGCAGTGGATACGTGGGTTATATCGCCATCATGTCATGTCATCTATTGCTGGTGTCCTTTGCTCCATTGGATCGGACAGAAACGTGCTTAGTTATGTTTTGTGTGGTTGATTATCTGTTAAAAGCTTAATAGGGAGCAAAAAGACAAGTAAATAAATTTTAGCTCTGGAATATTTTGGTATCAGAAGCAGTGAGGCAATTGCAAAATGTATAAATAAAAATGTTTTTCAAATAAAAGGGGGAATGCGTGGAACCTTTTTTTCTTATCATTCTTATCTAAAACTGTATAACTTCATACAATTCAAGGAATCACAACATGAATGGAAAGATTATGAGAGGGGGTAGTAGCATAGAAAGAATCAAGGGAAAGAATGGCATATGGTATAGTTATTTTTAAATCATGCGTTTGTAGCCTTGTTTTAGGCGCAGAGGAATGTTCGAAGACCGTGATAGAAATGTGAATTATCTTGTCATAAGGAAGAAAATATAGTTGAATGTCAATTTCGTAGCTGTTTGTAGAGAAATAGACGAAATAATGACTTGGCTGGAGTAAATCTGGGATTTTGAAATCTTTATTCTGCATTATTAAACTCACAAGTTTTTCCCAGTATTGGGTGGTGTGCTAACATTCAACAATAAACAATGTAAAGGAAAAGAACTTGCACGTACGCGTTCGTTGATAATTTTTTGCCATCTGTGAAGTCACTGCATTCTGAATGTTCATGAGAACGCGTGATCTCGTCATCTGAAACACATTAAGTGGGGTGTTATTTACTCAGTACATTAAAATTGGAACACTTATTTTTTTGTCTTCAGAAACATGGTTCTAAAATTAGATTGACATCCAAACCTACAAATTTGGTACAGTATTATCAATATTTCTGATAAAGTTTTATTATAGACTAACTACAGTTAACGAGTTTATGGTGCAAAGTATGTTAATTATCGATTTTGTATTAATTGTAAAAATTTTAGGTACCGTAGTTAATAAATGTCATAAAATTGATATCGAAAAAACAGAGAATTACTGAAAAATCAGTGTTATCTGCATATTGATACACCAGAAAGTTAGTGTTATCTGTATGCTGAGATGTAAGTATGTATTATCAATACACTGAAAAGTTATAGTGATGGCAATGTCATAAATATACCGAAGTGTTAGCGTTATCTCTATTATCAGTACAGTATACCAAAATAGTAGTATTATTGAAATTAAAGATATAGGCTTACTGGAAAGTTACGATATTATTGATATCAATGTACTGTAAAGTTAAGATGTTATCAATGTCATCAAAATATAAAAAAAAATATAGTGTTATCATCAATACCATCAACGTACATACAATGCTGAGTGAAGGTCCACAGTTGAATTTAATTTTAATATCATAACTTATGATACTGTACAGTCCGAATAAACATACTGAATGTGGTTTTACTTTATGAATGTTTATTGTTTTGTGGTTAATTCAGTGTGTTTGTGACAGATTTTATTAATACTGGTATTTATTACATTCGTTAAGTTGTCTTTCATCACAGTTTCTGTGCTTACAGCCTGTTTGGACACACTCTTTATTACTACTTGGCTATAATTTATGAATTGTATGTAAAATGTGGCAATAAATGCCTGAAATTTTAATTGCAATAAAATATTCTATTGTTTATAATTTTTCTTGAACACTTAAAAATTTATTTTCTTAATTTTTTTTTAAAATTAGGCCTAAACTGTTGTAAGGAAGATAGGCCTAACTTATATTGTAATTTTCAGAGATAAATCATTTGTCATTCAGCTGTTTAATTTTCTTTCATTAGAATAGGTAGTACATGTTTTTGTTTGATGCTGTGTTTCAGTTTTCTGTTGACATCTGTCCAGACGATGAAAGCTTCCACTTGCGACCAGATAGTGTCTTCCACATGTTACTTACAATTAGAAGTTTGCAACCAGAAATGGTCACATTCCTGATGGAAAAAGCACTACAGCTATACCTGTTGAGAACGAGGTAGTGCAGTGAAATTATTATTGTAGTCCATGTATTTGTTACTTGCAACTATGTAGTTACGTTTCCTGGAGTTGCTCCGTGAATCTGTCTTGTGGTACCAGTACGCAACTTGTTCTGATATGGTTTTGTGGCTGCACTTAAAATAAACTTCTGAAAATTTTGCCATATAGCTACGTAGAGTGTAATGTAATCATTAACTGGATTACTTGCAGTTTAAACTTGAATGTAGTTGGTAGCTGTGATGTGACAAATTATTATCACCGTTATTAAGTACTCATGTGATGTGAATTTTCTGGAAGCATATTGTCATACCTCTGATACATAACTGCTACAACTAAAACACTCTAATTCGTACTTACCAGACAGAGATCAATACTATGTAGGCTACTTATTTGGAGATAACAGGCCTATTTTATGTAGAAGCAGTTGTGCAGAAGCATGATTAGTACTATGATTTTGTGAAAGTTAAATTGCTAATTAAATCATTTAAATAAGTCATGTTTTGCAGTGATATAATCAAAAACATAACTACAGTCCATAGCTTATTAGAATTCCATTATTTGACAGATCATAAATAAGTAGGATAATGTAAACAAAAACATGTATCCTTCCACCACCATGTGCTTTCCAGCTGACAACCAAAACATGTCAACAGTTAAGGTATATTATGATTGCAATAAAATCCTAAGTGCATTGTGATTTTCTTTAGATTATTTTTTTAGATCTCAGACAAATAATTTATTTTCAGTACTAGCTGCACATTAATCTTACAAGGGTTAGGTGGGCAATGTTAATGTAATTATTTCACATTACAGTAATGAATAGCCTACTCTACAGATGTTAAGTTACCTAATATCATTTAAAATTTAACATTATTTTTTTGTATATTTTCCTAGATATGATCAAAATTGTAACATTTAATGGCATTACCAAAATAAACAAACATGTATGGGCAACTTATGTTTTATACTTGACATATAAAAAGATTAAATAATAGTAGTTTATTTTGGTTACAACAAACTGAAGTTGTAAGAGCTTATGACAGTGCAAGCAAACATATTTCAACTAAAATAATAAATCAAATAATTAATGCAAGCATTTTTATAATTATTTTTCATGTTGCCTTCAATTTGGTTCTGCAGTATCATATCAGAAAGCCGCATAGGCGTAGTTTGTAAGTTTCAAGCAGTAGACTATCAAAACAACTTACCTCTTGTGGTAGAGCCTACCTTCGAAATATCAGTGTTATTATAGTCATGCGCCTCACAATACTTAAAAAAAACTTTACATATTTATTGTAGACTACACAGCTAAATTTTGTGCTGTCACAACCAAAATGGAAATAATAGATGAATAAAAAGGTTAAGTAATATACAAACATTGGTAGGCCTAATTGCCCAGATCAGTTTTAAATCAGTTTGTCGATTACCACATATTATTAAACGAGTACATTTTAATGACCGGGAAATATATAGGCGTAGGTCTTCTGGCCTTTTCTTTTGGTAATATGTAGGCCTACATTTTTGCAGCTGACAGGCACAAAATCTCAGTGGACTGTGGACATGATATTAACCACTTACTTGCTAAAAGGTTTCCACTGAACCATCCTACTTCACCCTCCTACCCTGTTACATCTCCTAATTGATCCCATAACATCACCAGAGGGATTAAACATGGGCACTGTCATACTGGTATTCTTGCATGACTCAGCATCCCATGACTGGGTCTCGCAAGCTAAGTCACAATTATTAAGGGGAATACACTGCAAGGGTGACGACGACATGGAAAAACTGGAATTATCGGGGAATTTCACAGCTGAGAGAAAAACTGAGATCTTGAGGAATTTTTTCATAATAAACTGGAATTAAAGAAAAGAAATATGTGTTACCTACTACTTCCATATTATTATTTAATAAATAACAAAACACGAATATTGTAACTTAGTATGTTTTTCTCTATTGACTAAAATTGTATTTTTCTGAAATAAATAATTAAATAATTTTATTTAAGTGTCAGGTTTTTTTACAATGTTTGTAGTAAATATTCAAAGGTTTAAATGCATTTAGCAATAAATATAAATAGGTACTGTATGTGTTTTTAAGCAATTAAAAATATACATGGAAAAATTTAAAATTATAATATTAGTTAATTTCTTGAAATTTAATATTTATTTTTAGTATTTTTTTCTACTGATTTAAAACCAGAGTTATGTCACAGATGAATTACTTAATTGATTAGTTTAAAGAGTTTTATTTTTCATCAACTCCTATTTAATGTAATTAACATCATCCAAGTTTCATGTAAAATATAAGTCCAATATTGTCATATAATTTAAATGAATGCTTACATTTCAAAGGTTATTTTTAATGTTCAATTTTGTTTCAGACCGAAGAAAGACGATACACCTTGGGTGTATTTAATCCTGAAACAGCTAAGATTCATGGGACCAATTGTAGATGCAAAAGCTCTTATTGAATTGTATTTCATTACATTAAAGGATGTCGACCATAAAGTGAGTACATAATGTATTTGTGTTAATGGCTTCTGTATGGGTTAATATAGAAAATATATTTTTGTGCGTTATTTTACCTAAGCCTTGTAAAAAATTTTAAAATCATATAATAGGTACATTGTGATGTCGATTATTCCAGTTGTTGAGGTGTGTTTATGTTTTTATCCTTTAGAAGAAAACAGTAGGCCACATTTGTCACCCAATTAATTGCACTGTCTTCTTGTACAGTGGAAGTTTTTTTTTGTCTGCTAACTTTGGAAGTTAAACCTGCCTAGATGTGTGTTTAAATTTTGTACAGCATTTGCATTGTGGAATTGCACACTTTTCTGATTAGAACAGCTTAAACGTCAGCAGGGAAAATCAGTAAAATGTATGAAAATGATTAATGCATGCTTTTGAGTCTTGCATGTCAAGGATCCTAATTGCAGTAAATGCTTCCTGTTACCATATTTTCTGAAGTGTTGCTGTAGTGATCCTGTTTGAAATTACCAGGGCCTTCACTGACGACAAGCAGCAACTGGTCATGGTATTGTTCCACTGCGTTGTAGACTAGCAGTACTGTGTAACCATTTGTTACCAACGACCTTGACTGTCAACTTCTTTATAAGATTCTACATTACCTACACAAGCCTTCATGCGGAAGTATACGGAGGTTTTCTAGTAATAATCTGTCACACAATATGTGCTGCAGTACGAGTAAGCACGAGCACAATAAAAAAAAAGTAATTGGGTGGCTTAAATGCTCCGGGCGTAATTGAGATTTTGGTTAGCACTTAAAATCTAGTTCTTTAGCTCTTGTGAGGGGTGACACTATGTATGGAGCAACGCCAGAATGAAGGGACGGAGAAAACGGGAGATCCCCGAGTAATCCAGCCGACCAGTGGCATTGTCTGGCACGATACCCAGATATGAAAAGCTGGAGACCGACTTTACCAGGAATTGAACACAGAGGGCCTTGGTGGGAGGCAAGTGCTCCAACCACTGCACCAACTACGGCTCCTGTAGACATAATTGTAGTAGGATGGGATTAGAGGGGAGAAAAGCACATGATTCATTGTGTATAGGGTGGATATAAATAACTGTTTATTGAAATTAATTATACATGTCTTAATTGTGTAGCATGGATGTTTATTGTAATTTTCTTGTGATACTTCTGTTGTTTGTAGGGGGCCGCTGTGGCCGACGAGTCAGGCCTCTCGCCTCCCTCCTAGGCAGTCCGGGTTCTATTCTGGTGGGGTCAGTCCCCAGGTTATTGAGTGTGGGAATTGTACCAGACGATGTTGCTGGTTGGCGTGTTTTCTCGGGAATCTCCCGTTTCCCCCGCCTGTTTTATCTTATATATATATATATATATATATATATATATATTAGATAAAACAGAAGAGGAGATGAAAAATTCAGGATGATAAGTGTAACAGGCTCCTAAGATCACCCTGCGCATCACTCTTTACTTGTTTAAATGGTTTTCTTAATAAGTAATCCTCCACAGAATATTGCACATGTTCTTGCTTATTTCTTTCAAACATCCTCTAACCCGGTGTCAAAACAGTCCGTGTAAGCATCTATGCCAGAAGGCATGCAAGCTTGCACAAAACCTTTTCAAGAAGCTGCCATCATGTCCGTGTATTGCTGTATTGTTGAACTGTGACACTGCAATTACGTCAGTGCTTGCAGTAGCACATGACGCAAGTTGTGTTAGTATAGGTAATTCAGGACAAAGTGAACACTTTTGAATCTCTACAGTAGTCACTTTTTTCCTTTAAGAGGGAGTATTAGATGATTTCCATGGATTTTTATTTTATAGCCGTAACATTTATTTAAGTCGTATTATACCAAATTTTCTCTTTGACTAGACATAGGGTATATTCTTGATAAACTGCTTGACATAAATAATAATAGAATCATTCATTAATTTGTCCTGCAAAATCATTGCAAGAGAATTACAGGCTAACTTTCAAGAACAATTATAAGTCCAATGTAAGATGAACATATAACACTGTTATGATCTCCAAAATCCATGACAAATATCGTCTGTACCTCAGCATTGCCACATTTATCAAAAATATTTTAAAACAGAAGTTATTGCAGAACATTGATAAATAAAGTTTAGCATCTAGCTCTCTCCCTGAAGGTAAATTATTGTTTCCTACCTCTTTTTTATTTAAAAAAAAAAGCAACAATAAAGCGAATAGATTGTACAATATGCAAAAGTTAACTTCTGAGATCACAGTAAGTAATATTTTTAAATTATTATTCTTTACGATGTGGTCTTCAAAAGTGCTCACAATATCACAAATTAGCTGTCCGTTGCTACAAGTCCTAGCCGCAACTCGCGATATGAGCTGTCGTAGTAATGATCACCGCAACCTGTGAGACTGTGGCAGTCTTTCCCTGCTTGACATACATTACAAGTTGTTCTAGTAGCAGTTCATCACTGCTGTGGCTGAACATTCAAACCAGTTTTGTGCAGGTTGCTTTGTAAATTATTTGTGTACATTTTAATTAGTCCTGTTAATTAAATATAACATTTAACCCAATATTACCTTATTTATTGGGCACAAAAAGCTAAGCTAATGCTATCATTGACACAGTAAGTGATGCTAATACTGTCATCTGCAGCTAGACTACTTTTTTTGTCTTATTTTTTCCTGGTCATATAATCAAAAGAGCATAAGCTGATAATAATGTTGGAGTGGTTATACGTAGCTATTATGTAATATGTGTTTGAATAGCTGAACCAGTACTCCCCTCTGCAGCACTCCTTCTGCCCGGGCTCTAACCTGCCGGGAGTAAATGGCTCGTAAATATAAATAAGTGGCAGAAATCCCCCTTTTCGGAGCCCCTCACAGACTATGGAATAAGCGGGTACAGGCCATCGGCAAATCCGCTCACTAATTAACACGACTGTTTCATTTGTTTATCATCTATTTGACTCATAACGGGATTCATACAAACAACAAACTCCTTCACAAAGTTCCCCAAAGTTACGTGAAAATACTGACATACATATATCGAGAAATAATTACAACACTCAAATCATTGGATCCTGGGCCTATATGCATGCACTTGCCCCTTGTTAAGTTTAAGAGCATTCTAAAACACACCTTTTCAGTAACATTAGAACCACACATTTTACACAATAAAGTAATTTGAATAATACATCTATGAAGCCGACCACGACTTTTATGACATTCAAAAGTTCCCCTTATTGCACTGTTCAAAATTACGGGGATCAAAACTCTGTCCGATCCTGCCACGAACCTCACTTAAATACACTCCTTTCGACCACGGTCCAGTCAGTTCCTGCGTGTTATTCCAATTAAATCTTTAGCCACTCTATTATTTCAAGGAAGAAAATAGAGCACTAAGCAGGGCCGCCGGCTTGTCCCAAAACGTCGTTATATGGGACTCGTTACCTTCGCTACCATACCTCGACTAAGTCCTGGACCCAGGTTACCTCCAGGACGCTCAGCGCATCCCGGACTTCTGAACCACTGTAAAAGGGTGCCAGGAGAATTGCCGTCTCAATAAGGGGGAAGATCGCAAACAGACAGTGTTGGCTTCAACTCAGTCCTGTGCGCCCCTGGAGTATTTCTCCGACCACCTTCGACGCTCTGCCACTTCTCACTGACTTGCCTAGCCCTCGCCACTCCTTCCCTCGCCCCCCTCCATCCCATCCCTCCCCACCTCGAGTGCGCATGCACCAGAACTCAGCCACTACGTAGGTATGAACGAGTGGATGGAAAGGGGGGAGGGGTAGGCACTCAGGGATGGAAGCAAGGGAGATATATGAGCAGGAATTGGACACACCCAAAAAGGAGAAAACAAGCAAACTAAGCCCCTACTAAAAATCCAAAATAAAATCACTTAACAAAACTGTATCAACCAAAGCAACCTATAAAAAAAAACAAAAGAAAGTGTCTCATAGCTAATTATATAGTCTTAAAACCAAGGGGCTCTATTGACTCTGATTTTTATACATAGTTTGCAGTTTTTTAGGAGAATGATGTTTTCTGTGGTGTACAGTATTCAATGAAAATTTAGATTGTGTAACAGTGTCAAGGCGCTGGTAACTATTAAGCCCCAGATTACTTACTTATTTATGCAGCTATGTGTTCATCTGTGAGTTCATTGAGAAGAAAAAGTTCTGCTAAGTTTGTAAGCTGCTTCTTTGTTAGTATGTATTCCATTTTTTTCTTGACATATATGGGAGTCTAGGAATTTATTGTATTGCAAAAACCTTTAAAATATTTCAACAATTTAAAGCAGTATATATGTGTGTGTGTATATATATATAAACTTCCAGGCACTTTAAAATAAACATTTCCAGTTGTGTGATTTACCAAGATAATTACAAAAAAATTAATTTTCTTTTAAATTGCTAATACTTAAATCAGTTCAGCCAAAAATTAAAATGTCCACATTTGCATTTTAAAAAATACCACCAAACTAACTTAAATTTTGCGACTTTTTAGTAAGTGTTCACGGTTTATCACATCAACAGTAAATATCCGTATAGCCCACAAGGTGGAGTGGTTTAATGTTGTTTGTGATTAAATAAGCATAAAGTGTAGCCCACAAGATTGACCTGACAGTAAGTAACCTGTAAACTTGATTTTCATGTGTTATTTATTATTTGTAAGAAAAATTTTTTAAGCAACAGTGTATTTTTAATGAGCCTATTCTTAGTCATTGCAGTGAGATATTGTCGCATCTCGCCCCTGCTCTGTGCCGCTAACAGTCGCAGACCAACCATGTTCTGGGACCGCAGTGTCGCACAGCCTGACTCGTACGCCTAATGTCGTACTCACCAAGCATACGATAAACACAAGATGAACCCTTGGAAAATGGGCAACTCCTTAGCTGAAAACAGTAGACGAATTCCTCTTCGTCTTGGACTTTGTAGCCTCGTTCACATTTTACCAATTTTCTTGTGATAAAATAGATCGCAGGCTTTCGCGGCCGTTGTCTGTCTTTTCTTGGCTTGTGGGTGTGAGCCGTGTCTGGAGATTGTCTTGCGACGTTTCGGCAGTCGTTGCAGCTGCCATCATCAGGTAGTCGGAGTCAGAGACCAATGCCCTAGTGTCTGGGTGGCTGCTTCCTGGTTGGCTGGGCCTGTCTGCCAATCACAATCACTTGTGATAAACTTAGGTTGCATGATTCCAATTTTTAGATAGGTTAATTTGGAGATTATGATCATAGGTTACCATCTTAACCAAAACTATGCATCACTATGAAATAAATTTAAATAGTTTGACTTGTATTCTTGATTTATTTTAGAAAGTTTCACAAATCCTTCACACCATTGCAATACACGAAATCAATTGCTTCGGGCACTCAGGAACATGTAAATTTAAGAGTAGACCGAAAAAACATCTTGATGAAAGTGGAAGAAAACAAATTTAGTACTGATGAAGTCCACACGAAGATGCTGAAGTTCCCATATTTTAATAAGTAAAAGAAGAATACTGGGTGGTGAAAACCACCATACCCAGACGCCCTAACGGCCACATGCACGGGCGGAAAAAATAATTCAGTAGCCACTCTCGTTCACTTCATTTCTGGGCTATTGTCCTACAATTATTTCTTCATATTGCTGTTTTGAATACACAGACCAGGGTTACACTCTATCAGAATCCGGACATCCCGAGGACCGGGGAACAACTCCAACAAACCAAGCACGTTACTGCTAGTGTCCCTCTTGCCTGACCTTCACTACCACGCTCCCGTTGGCTACTCAGTAAATCCTCCACTCTCTAGAGACTAAATGAAACCCATGCCTCTTCGCGATTGGGCATCCTGCAAACCTTGTTGCGCAATACTTGCAAACAAGTACCTCGGCCAACCGACCATAACTGTATAAAGCTATTGCGCACAGCTGCCTATATGAAAAAAAGTCTGCTTTTTCCTTGAGTTACCAAAGCAACACAACATATACCCACATAAATAAAAACCTGAATAATTAATTACGTTTGTTTCTGGAGTTGATTTAATGCTCCAGATCTCGTTAAAATTAACATCAGCATGTATATATGAAATAATCGGAACTATAAATACAAAAAAAAAAAAAAAACATTTATCTCGTATTCTTACAAAACGTACAATGTTACAATATCTTCTTACATGTGATGACTAGTGTATTTGTTACTAACAGGTGTATTTATACATTAGTTTTTTTAAATTAATATGTGTAATCTATGAAATTTGTTGCTGAAATGTGCAGTATGTTGTAATTGTTTTACTATCTGTGTTCTCTAAATGTATTTGTACTATAACAATTTTTTTTATTAATTTTTGTATTCACAGTATAATTACTGCTGGGGTAGAACGTTAAACAATTAAAAAAAGTTCTGTATTACAGGTCCAAATTGATGTTATTGCAATGTTTCCAGACATTTTCGGACCAGAACATCATGAGGAGTGTGCAAAAAAGTTTCAGTGAGTTTATTTTCTTAATATGGTAGTGCATGACAGTAGGGCACTTGGGCACCAAGATTTTTTTATGATTTTGATTTACTTAACATGTTAGTTCAAGAACAATACGAAAAAGGAAACTGAAATTAATAATTTGATTTGGATGTGAATTTCGTCAAACTATATATATACAACATGACTTACAGTTAAAAAATGTTGTGGATTGAATATATGATATCAAAGTGGTATGTAGCGCAAATATGTAGACCCGGTAATTGAAATAAATGCCACTGTACGGTAGTTTGTTTTGGTCACTTTGTACATTGAGCATACCATATCATTAAATAACGTCATGGAATTGGGAATCATTATTAACATTTGCTTATTATCTCTGCAAGTTAATAATTTTATAGTTAATATACTTTATTGTTGTGTGCGATCACCCTTAATTACAGAGCCTTCTTTTAGGAAATTTTTACTATGATTCCTGAGTCCAGGTTGGGTCTTGGGTTCTCTAGAGGGTTTCTTCTTGGTTTTCCCGAAGTTTCGAGGATCTCTGATAGAGTGATAAATGGTAGAAGCCCCAGTTGACGGTGCCGGCGCATTCCCTTTCCTCTTCGGACCTCCCACTCCACTGGCCATGGAGGGGAAGGCCCGGGAGGGGAGGGGGTGGTCTGGTTCCGTCGACTGGCGGTAGGGGCGCGCGCGTCGGCTAGTCGAGCTGGCGGCCGCTCGAGCAAGAGAAACTCACTCTTGTGTCGGGCGTGGACAAGGAAGGGTCTAGGAGGGGAAGCCGTCCTCAGTGTGAAAAAAGTGGATTAACGAGTGCTGCCGGATGGTAACCAGAACTTCCTGTGGGCTCTCTGCATCGCTTGGCAATGTGGGAAATAGCAATACCGTGGGACATTGCGGTTGTGTGGTGAGTCCGCTTAAGTGACGGCGTTAACATCGAGAAATGGGTGAGTCTCCCCTGATTGTTTCTGAGCCGGCGCATTTGTCGCATTGAAGGTCCATCGAACTGGGGCAAATAGCAAACATTTAGCTTCCCTTTTTCCCTGTATGTCAAGCGGAGCCGTTAGCGAGACCGGGAGAGCCGCATAACGGCAAAAAAATGCTAAGGTGCCTGGAATTGCGCAGGCCGATGAGCTGGTGAAAATTTAATGTCGCCCTCAGACAAGGAGATTGTCTTCTAACCTTCTGATTTCCCGAAAACTGCTGGAGACTAACTAAATGCGTATGAATGTTATGAGTGTAGTTAAGGTTTTGTGGTGGAAAACTCAATGTGTATGATTGTTATTATAATAA
>PNEQ01095160.1:0-13463 GCA_003012365.1 Medauroidea extradentata
AAGCCCTGCTAAATATAATATTTCCAGCCAATTCGTATCTTTCCGCGTGTAACGACTAACGACGGGAAAAGTCTAACCTCTCAGGGACGCGTCACTTTATGTTTGCGCGTGTGAAATAAATTGTTCAGTCGATAGGTACCTATATAGCTTGATAAAAAATAATTTTATTAATCATATAAAATACAATTATATCGCTGTCTGTTGATTTTGTTTTAGTATTGTTGTATTTAAATACGAATAAACACGGAACTATATTGTGTAATTTCGCTGCCAACCATACAAGTAGTAAGGAGACTATCGGTAATATTGAACTATATGTAGTAACGGCTAGTGATATTTTTCAAATGTTAAATTTTTAGTGCTCACTTTATCCCGAACGGCCTATACCATGTTTCAATCGCTCCGTGGAGTAAAGTCGTTCATGAAATGGCTTTTCCAGAAGAGAAATATAATTTATTGGTTTGTTGACATACGCCACTGCTCATGTTTTAACTGATGAAACTTGTATTGAAAGACAAAGTGACAAGGTACAAAAAAACGCACGAAAAGCAGAAGAAAAACAATCCCAAAGGAATTCCGTCAGGTTTTTTCTTTTAGGCAAGAATTCTAAAGTCAAGAATTTGACAACACCCATACACAAATGACAGACACAAAGAAAACCAAATTCCCAATATGAGAAAAGATGTAAGTATACATAAATAGTGGACAGTGTACAACAAATATAAACAAGAGACAACACAACACAAGTTAAAATCAACGAAAAAAAAATTCAACGTTTCGGAGATTGCGATCTATCCCCCAGACACAGCTGGTCGGACCACCAAGTTGAGAATAAAAGAAAAACCTGACGGAATTCCTCAGGGATTGTTTTTCTTATGTTTTTCGTGTGTTTTTGTGCATTTTATGTACTGCATACAATTATGACATTTGTATGACTATCTTAATTATGCGATTAAAGGAAACAAAAATATAACGGTTTGTACACAGCTAGCTCCAGTAATGATCTACAGTTGGCTATATTTAGCTGTTCCTTACATATGTATTCAGTTATATCCCATCCAACATAATAACGAAAACTTCTTAACACTTACTGTTGAATTCACGCATTCAGGTATTTTTATATAACTTGAAATACAGATAATCTACTTAATTAATTCCTGAGAAATAATTACAGGTTCTCGATTATGAAACGAAGATTGTTTATAAATATTAAACAATACGCCATAGCAACTGAAAGGAACAATATGATTAAGTTAATTTTAAACCAAATTTTATATTGTCCTAAACTGCACAACTAATTTGAACTGGCGTGTTATATTATGCATAGAAACATAGTTTAACAGTTTTTCGTCTGTTACACACTTTTCCATCATTCAAAGTGTAACGCTATTGTTCCCGAACAAGAAGCCTACAATTATTTCCGTTATCATATTAATGTTGTAACAAATAAGGGTAATTGTATAATTAAGTTTAAGTTCAGCATAAAGTGAATTCGATCAGTAATCCTGATTGCGATATCCAAAACATTTCACATGTCTCCACACCGTACAGGTATTCGTAGACGTAGAGTCTTGAGATTTTTCACATCTACAAAATGCTTTTATGGAATGGCAGCGTAGAGAAAAACAAACGAACTATCTGTGGTAATGAATATTCGATGTGATGTGTTAACCATAAATGTTATAGAAATTTGTATCCAGTCCTGTGATAAACGCTATACCTCATCTTACAGTTTACATTTTGTCTTAGAATTCAGAGTTTAAACACAATCTTTATCCAAATTATCTTAAATATGAAGTTTGTCAGTAACATTTAAATTGGACCTCCTCTCGTAATGTTATTGAAATGAGACATTTGTAAAATATGCACTAGTAACTCTCAGTTGAACGCGTTGTTATTCTTACATTTAATTATTACTGCACAAGGTTTTTGAGAAATAATGTTATTCTTATTACTGAGCAATTGCTAAAATGTATGACATTTCGTTACAGACGACATGGACATTAATACCTCGGGTTTGGTGCGTGTCGGCTAGTCAAAGGTGATTAATTAAATTAACATTACACTTATAAAAAATCCTTTATGGTCACCAAAAGTAAAGTATTATAGGGACTATTAAAATAGTGTAACCACTGCAAAAAATTTTGGTGAAGTCCATATTGATAAAACATGCGGCTACCAAACAGCTTTTTTTTTCCTGTGTAGTGCTTGCATATAACGGAGGATCTCACCGACGAACACTTCACACCGCAAGCCACCTTACAAATATGGCTTTAAGATAACTTTTATAATTTTTTTAAGGTGTTTCTCAGTTTTATATAGGTACTGTACATATAGTTTGTTAAAGATAAGTATTTAAAGGATTTTTTTTTTTTTTTTCAAATTAGGCCTATTGTACGACAGGACACAGTAACTTCGAATCTTATACAGAATCTCGGGAATAGTTCAGCCTTCTTAGATAGAATATTCTGGAAAATAAATGAAAGTGAGCATTTCCGACGCTATATGCGCGCATTCAATGACTCAGTGGGAAAATTCAGCGTCCTTCAGGCTCGCATTTCCATGGCCAGTCGGGCATCGCGTGAGCGCGCAGAACCGTGTACATATACGAGGAAAACTGGTTCTATATGAAACCCCGATATTAAGTGCGTCATTATTTTCACACATGTTTAATTAGCTGCAGAGTTACTTCGGTAACGACTGCAATTTCGCAGTGCTTTAGGCGCTGTTGTTTTAATTTTAGATAATTTTGTTCATACATCACAAATCGATATCTGCCATTCATATATTTCAAAATGCGTGCAATTGTACGTAAATAACCTTAGAGCAACTGTCAAAAGAGGTTACTTTACAACTTCCCCTAACCCCCCGAGTAACTTAACAGTATCCGATTAATTAAATTTTATATGAAATTGCACGATACACTTCACTATTCAGCGCCGGTTATTAATGAATCTGTAAATGGAGAAGTTTTCATAAATTCACGGGGCTGCAAACTTTTACTTAACAACAAAAATATGTGGTGCTGAGATACTTCGATAATGGAAAAATTATCCACACTTACGTTTATTTCAGAACAATTTCGGTTCAACCCCAGTACGCAATGATTAGTGAATAATTGTCTTTCACAAGCGTACATGCGTAAAAAATTATATCAAGAAAAGTTACTGTACGGATAAACTTCTAAGCGAATTAAATGGCTACTGAACACTCTAATGTCTGTCATAACTAACGAACTAATTTAATTAAACTTTGAAGATTTTTGCTAGTTCTTTTTCAGGTTGAATAGAGTATTAAAAATTGTCTTCACGTTCCTGTATTGTGTGAAAGTTACGCGCCTTCCAGGTAATTTTATTAGCTTTAAGTCGGCCTCCGTAGAGTGGTCGGTAGAACGCTAGCCTATGGTACAAGAGGTCCTGGGTTCGAGTCCCGGTACGGGCATGGAGGTTTGTGTCGTTTTATTAGGTTTAGTTTGTAAACCGTCCCTCATTAAGCCTGAAAAGTGCACAAAACCGGGGGACGTTAATAAACTCTACAAAATAAATAAAAATTATTAACTTTGCAATTGGTTTTACAGTGTGTGTTGTTGTCTCATACTACATGAACATTCATTCACTACTACCAGAAACTGTGAGCCATACGCTTGCACAAGAATAGAACATAACATCTTAAGTAGTATATTTGTGTGTTTTTACACGCATTTTTTGGTAATTTAAAATCCCAAAGATACTAGCCAAGAATTACATGTAAATTTGTGTTAAGGGGGAGTGTTAGACAATTTTATTGTATTTTAAGTTTTGAGGTTTTTTCTCCAAATTGTATTAACATTTTTTGTTCGACAAAGCATAGGGTAGATTTTCGGTAAACTGTATGACATGAATAATAGTGGAATAGTTCACTAATTTTCCATGCAGAACCATTTCAAGAGAATTAATAAAAAGTAACCTATAACTCTCTTGCAACTATTCTGCATGGCAAATTAACGAAAGATTTCGTTATTATTTATGCCAAGCAGTTTACAAAGAATATAGCCTATGCTTTGTCGAAGAGAAAAGGTTGATAATACAATTAGAATAAATGTTATGGCTCAAAAACTGAAAATACAATTGTCTAACAATCCCCCTTGCGTGTTTCTGTTAAAATGGAGACATATATAACGTTTAGTTTCCGGTACAGTTTGGAATGATAACGATGAGTTTTCAGCCCGGGGCTTGTTTGTACCTCAGGGGTTACAACTGAGGCGCAACTAGGTTAGGATGAAACTGTGGTGGTTCGCTATTGTCTTCGGCAGGATGGGGATAATGGGACAACACAACATCCTGTACCCGGAGAGATGACTGTACATTTTCCTCCCAGGCCGGGAAACGAACCCGAGACTCACCGGCAGAAACTTTAACCACTGAGTCAAGCGGTCGGATACTGTTTGAAATATACTCACACAAAATGCTGGCTATTAATAGAATTCTACGTATGTTTGTTATTTGTTAGTCACCGTTATAATTCGTTGTAGGAACAACCCAAACGTCGTGACAGGAATTCTGCAACCAACCTGTTGATGCTATCTTCATTCAGCAGTACGATAAGTAGGGGCCGGAAATTTTCGCGGATTCAATTACCTGCATGCTAGAATCCATTGTCCTATGCATACTAAAGCCCCTTGTTAATTGTCTGTTGTTCCACTGAGTAGCAGCAAGTGGGCATTTTCTCGGGGCTTGAGTATGCACAGGATACTGCATTCTAACATGAAGGTCATTTAATCAGCGAAATTTTCCGGTCCCTAATGATAGGTGATATCGGCTACGAAACCTTATTTATATCCCTGTTTTAACGGAACAGTGTTTCTCAGCGAATAATGGTAACACAAAGACTTCTCACGGGCACAAGTTTGAACTGAGCTAACTTCAATGTCATTGTTACGTTAATACATGATCCAACTACCATAAAATTCGTACATGCGATTAAAAAAAATATTCATATCACAGGAGAGGAATAAAGATCTTTTATTTAGCGCTTCACAGTGAGATTATCAGCGCACGTGAAGAGTCTCATAATGCGACGAAATTACTGAGGAATGGTGGAATGAAGGGGTGGGGAAACGAGGAGACAGCTGAGAAAACTCATCTATCAACGGTATCGTCCGGTACAATTCCCATGTGTAAAATTCCGGGTCTACCATACATATTGTAAATTTCCGCCAGAATCAAGTGGCATGTGGGACGACAGAAATGCAATAATGATATTCACTATTTTAGGTTAGAACAGATTTTTAAAATAAAAAAATAACAACCAATCACTTTAATATTTCGATCAAACTACAATATTATTTGGCATTCTAAAGAAATACTCTTATTTAGTAGGCAAGTGTCTGATAATATAAATGAACAGGTGCTCAGAAAACGCCTACGTTACTTCAAATGGATAGTTACTGCAAGGTCTATATTTTATGTCAGACTACAAACAATAAATTCAATATCAGATTTTACTTAACGAAAGAGAATAGTACTACCAGATTCACATTAAACGCTTCCTAACTAATAGGGGAAGGGTGTACCCCTAACTACAAGTATTTTTTTTCACGTTAAGATTAGTTCAGTTTAAAACCATTTTACATTTAGTCCAGGGACATAAAGAACAACATCAGAAAAGAAGAATAAAATGCCCCGCAGATTTGGTGTGATCCATTTAAAGAAGCAATTCTAGTAAGCTTTGTGGTATTTTATGCAGATATCTTAAAACATGATATTTTTGTTTTGTTCATATTGCTGTTACAACAATACCGAATATATATATCAATTCCTAGAAAATTTTAAGGCACTAGACTGATGCACCGTGATGCTAAGTTTTCAATTAATGATGGATGGAAGCATGCGCAATTGGTATAAAACTATACAAGTGGAACTTCAAAATTATTTGTCAGTTGGTTGGTAAATAAACGGCTAATAGGCTATATCATATGAAATCTACAAGAAACAGAAAAACTAAAACGGCAGCTATAAAAATTGTTTTTTACTACTTTATTAGGAAACCTTTTTGCCAGAGTGGAGTGTTCCTAACGAACCATTCACGAAGCAATAATGTTGTAGTAACTTGAGTATACTCCACCATGATATGCTAAATGAAACCCTCACTGCCACAAAATAACTTCTCACAAAGTTAGTAAAAGCTGTTACTATGATTTTCATTTTTACACTGACTTAAAAAAACTGTAGATGGCAAAAACGTTTTAGCGTTTACTTATGAACTATATATACAGCGATAAAACTGTTTGACTGCAAAATACTCATTATTGTATACTTATATCGAATACTGCTCAAATTTTAGAAATAAATCCAATGACAGTTTGCCCCGTAATTTTTATTATGTAGATAGTTTTGCAGAATTTAATTGTTAAGTGAAGTAAAAACAGACTCACCTACACATATTAAACAATTCTTAGCGAATAAAGATACTTTTAGGCACTTAAAACCTTCAACATCGTTAGTTGAAACGTTTTTGCATTAAAAATATGTGATTATTAGGAAAGTAATTTCATGAGTCATACTTCAGGTTTCCTTAAGTATTTCTTGAAAATTTTGATCACTGGGAGTTGTTATTGTTATGTAAGTTAGTTTTTACTATGGGCTAATTCTCATTACAGTAAAATTCTGACTTGCAGCATGTTATTATGCAAAAAGTGAACGATGCAATTTTTTTAATTGAAGCAAATGTTATCAAAGGTATGTCTTCAAAACAAACCGTATTCGGCATGAATACAAAATTACGACTATTTTGCTTCTTAACAGAATTGAACTTAGTGGACCTTAGCTTATTTTTTGTGTTAGAGGCACGAAAACGGGTAAGGCGATAAGATAATATAACACATCCGCCAAACCCCTCATCGCCTCTAGGCGCGGAGTACTAAACTAGCGTACAGTGTTTCCGTAAAGACAGTTTTTGAATGTGACTTACAGCGATGGCCCTATTATTTAATTTGTGGAAAATATAAGGTAAAGTCCAATGCAGGTTTTTAATGGTTTTGTTTTACGATTATCACTGATATTTTCTCAACTACGGCAACGCGAAGAAGTAATTTTTAGCACTCTTGAAAATATTGGTTGTCATGTTATTATTTAGCTGATGGTATTTTCAAACCATAGGGATACTGTTTGAAGTGTGTCTTCTTCTCGTATTGGAAATATTTTAATAGTTATACAAAAAAAACATCCTTTCCGTATCACGCTACAGCATGGCTTACGTGCCAGGTACACTAACTCTTAAGGGTTTTGCCTACCAAGCTTATTAAATTGCATTGAAATGGGAAACCTATGATTATATTATCATTCTCAATATATCAGATAGATAATAATTATTTCATGTAAATTCTGGGAGTGTTCTGACATAAGAGATATTTTGCATTATTTTATTCCGGTATATAAAATTTGCCTTTTTTTTTTTAATTCCGGCACATAAAATAAAAATGGTATCTGTTCAACAAATAAATATGAGTGAATATTACTTTTTGCAAAAAAAAAAAAATATTTTACACCACAATAATTTATTTTTTAAAAATTACATAGAAACATTTTTATTTGAAGTGGTTCTATGATAATTAACTAAATTCAATGTCAGTGATTCCCCATTTAAGCTGTGCGGGTACTGCAAGCTTGGTAGGTAAATCCCTACGCCACGTTTCAGCTTTGCTAGCGAGTATGATAGAGTAGCTACTCTCTAGGATGTTGTAATGTACAGAGAAAATAACTACGTGCTACAGACACCAACCTGGTTCTCCAGCAGCTCGTCTGTATGGAGAGGTGCACTGAACTTGAACTTGGAGCACGTCGCGCCTGTTTTATACCTGGCTCTCGGCCGTCCCGCCAGGATGCGCTAGCGTCGCCCTCGCCGACACTCGCGGAAGAAGCGCCCAAGCGCCGCGGTCGAGACGGGAGGTTTCCCACAAGCCTGTGTTGTGCGGGTACTATTGTGCGTGAGGGGTGTGGGGAGAAGGGGGAATTAGCGGCCAGAGAGTCCCTGTGTTTCCCGGATCGTCGGGGTCACGGGCCGCACCTACGCTCCGCTCTTCTCCTGGCAGTGTTTTTTTTTTAATTAACACCTCGCGGAACATGATTCGAGGTTTACTTTAACGAACTTATAACTGTCCATCAACGGTATGTTCCAAGAAGGCAATAATTCACAGCTACTTTTATGTCTACCAATCATTGTTTAACAAAGTAATACCTCCGTTCAAACTTCAGCACACGTGTACGAGAATGTTTTTCTTTAAATAAAAATAAACTCCTGTCTAGAAAGTGTCTGTTTACCAGTGGCGAACCAAGAGTTTTTGGTTCCTCGGGTGAGCTTCACTGTGACACCCCTTCCTTTTTTTTATGCATCTTGCCCACCCTCTAGTAAAATAATTGAACGAGTATTTTCAAAATTTGAACTGTTAAAGTGGACCAGTACCCACCATTTTGGAATAATGGAACTTCTGCATTTAATTTGCCCTTTCTATAATGTTTTATGCTTCGACAAGGCAAAGGTTTCTTAAATTGTATACAGTTGGCATTGCCGACTACTATTGCTTATAATACACCCGTAATCATCCACAGAAAAAAAAATGACTTTCTTCCTCCGGAAGATTGCTAGTCAGGAACTTATAATAGAAGTGAATGTGTGACAACTTGATGACGCTTAAGATGTTAATATCTCTGCAATGCCAGACAAGAAATTTTGATAAATCTCACTGTATGGAACTTACAGCGACACTTGAAGAATTCAAAGATGGCTGGTATTAAGAGAATTTAATTTGGCAAATGAGATGCGACACTTTTCTTCTGCTTGTAACTTCGAAATACTTCACTGTAATTCATATTCTACTACAGAATATTAAGCAGGAAAGGACGATTAATAAAGATCGTCTTGTCGAAAATGCTAGAGTTAGCCGTTTTCGAGAAAATCGTATGTAAAATAAATGTATTTCGTGTAACGCCTGAAACGTACGCAGGCATTGCGACTTCCTTGCAAGACATGTAACCGAACTAAAAGACGTGTTGAAATAATATTGTTACGACGAATTGACCGTCCAAGATTAGTTACACGCATGATGCAGTTGCGCTCTGTGATAATAAATCCGTCACAACACGCCTATTAGACACTACAAAGTTTTGTTATTTACATTCACGTAATTTTTGAAAATTTAGTTGAAATGTAATTTAAAGTATGTTTTCGGTATCGCATTACTCCCACAATTTTTACTTTAGGGACAAATTGAAAACACATTTTCGACATGTTTATTTGTGAACTATCGCCTCACTTCGTCCTGACTCAACCTGTATATATACATGTACGTACACACACCTATATATATATATGTGTGTGTGTGTGTGTGTGTGCATGTATATATATATATATATATATATATATATATATGCATATATGCATATGTTATAAATTTAAATTTTGAGATATGTTTCTTGTTAAAAATTAGGTGAAGTTATATGATGTAAGTTTTTGGTACTCGATCGAAAATCGACACTAAAACCAACACTTGTTAAAATAACCAAAAGTAGGAAGATATAAATAATGACATCCCGAGTGCGTTTTAATAATTACAAGATCTGCATCTGTAAAAAAAAAAGTTCGAATACATATCACCTTATATTAAATAATGGGGTTTGCTGGAACCTCCTGTGCCGGCCTTCGTAACGTAGTCGATTCGGCGCCTGGCTACTTGCGAGAGGTCCAGGGTTCGAATCCTGGCTCAAGCATGGCTGTTGTGTTGTTCTTTCACCTCACTTCACCCTCATCTTATCTTACGACCTCGTTGTTAAAGGGCCGTAAAACCCTCTCACCTTCACCTTCAAACCGTCTGCGTCTGTGTATTGCGCGTTGCCTATCTATAAGATTCCACATTTTCGAAGTCAATTTTCTCGAAAACGGCAAACTTGAGTGTGTTGAAAAACTGCAACCTTTTTTTTTTTCCTTTTTTTCATAGACACTCCTTCTACAAAAATGTGTCATTTAATACCCAAATATGCAAAGGAAAAACATTCTACCAAAAAAACTTAACTAACCCTATTATATACTGAAGGTAAAATTATTCAAAAAGATTTTTTCTCAGATTGCAGATCTTGTTAACTGTAAACCACAACCGGCGAATACTAAAATAAATAGCAAATTTCCGGTTGTGGTTTGCAATTAATAAGATCTATAATCTGAAAAAAAAAAATGGTTTTCAATAATTTTACTTTCAGTATATAATGAGGTTGGTCAAGTTTTTTTGGCAGAATGTTATATATACATACATATGTGTTTGTACACACACAGGATGTCAGAAACAAATGCGTGATAAGGACACAGCGCGAATCCTGGGCTAAATTGGTGAAATTTAAATTCAATATTTTGATTCCAAAACTGCTTAAATAGCACCAATTTGCACCCTAAAATTAAAATTTTACCGTGGGAAGACCCCCAGACCCCCAGCCTTAGTACGGGATTGAAATGAACTCTCCCCCCCCCCCCCGAAAATAAGTCTTGGCTACGCCCTTGCTAGTTGGGTAACTACTGGAGATGGTATTTAGGTGAACATTTGCTTGGAAACCTTGTTGTCGTGAATCTTATTAGAACTTCAAATATTTTACTTGTTAATTTGAACATGTCTTAATAAATGTAGTTCTACACAGAATTATAATTTTTGTAAATAAAACGTAAATTAAATATTAAAATTTGTTGAAAGGCTGATTCTACTCCAATGAAAATGCACATTCCACTTCCTATGTCCTTTCCGACATTTTAAGCGGCAACAGGTCTGATTAATTTTTTTCGTGAAATATTTTGATTTTGAAGTACGTCTATCGTAACTAACGAAATTTTTTAAGTACAAAGATAGTGAAATACCACTTAATATACATTTTGTATGTGCGCTAATGTATAGAGGAACACTACACCATTTAATATTAGCAAGAAAGAACACAACTGACTGTCATAGCTAATTTTTATCTTCCTTGAATTATAGTAAATATATTAAACGTTCGACATTATTGAACGTGTGCAAAGCACTGTAATGTTGGCCAGAAATAATCATTTTATATTTTAAATTATTTCTTTCCAGCCATTCAGTGGTGAGAGGAGCAAGATACATAATTTATTTGAAAATAAAATAAATTTTTGTGTACGTGTTCTTAGCACTTTTCCATTAAATAAATTATGAAATTTCAGTAGTTTAATCACGGATTTAATTACTTGAAACACGATTCTCCAAATCCAGCCAAAAAAAACTTAAATGCAAAGAGTTTCATTATATGTATATTTTTAATTCAGACGAAAACAATATGTACATATCTGAGGAGAGTCACGTTATATTAATGTTAAATATCGCTTGCGTCATTTTTAAAAAGTTCTTACATTAATCAGCTATGTTGAAATACTACAACAATGTTTATTTTCACTATTTCGTCTGAGCGAAAAAAAAAAAAAATGTTAAAATTAATATGAATAACCATGAAGCATGTAGACGTAAAAAAAAATCGTGGGTACAGGTAGAACGATTTCGAACAAATCTTACTTTAAAAACAATGCTACGTAATGCAATCGGTCAAACGTTAAAAAATAATGAAGTATACTTGTGTGAATAAATAATATTTCACTCGGTACATGTAGCACAGTAACATTATTGTGTATTCAAAATATTCGGCAAGAAATAAAGTACATAGCGTTTGAAGTAACAAATAAATAAACCGTTTCATGATTACGTTAAATTTGAATTTAAGTTTGACCATTAAACAATTCCTTCTATTGGTTACTGGGTTTTGAGGACAAACGCCATTGCGAATTTATGTTGCTGTGTTGCAGAAAACCCCACAGTATAGCAAAAAGAAGAAAATTAGAAGCCAGTATTAGCTGTTGTTAATTAACATACAACATGCAGACGATTCCGGAAAGAACGTATTCGTGTCGACAACAATTGCCACGACTAAATTTCTTCCAGAATTGTCTTAGTGTCGTATGTTTGTTGACAACAGCTAATACTGACTTACTTTTTTCCTTTTTGTTTTATTGTGTTTTTTCTTTTAATCTGCAACACGTCAACATTCGCTCGCAACGTGTTTGTCCACAAAATCGGTTCACTTTATAAATTTTTCGTGCTCGATCTCTTTCATTTTTCTGTGCCTCTCTTCATCTTTTTCCATGGTACTCACAAGTTACTGTGTTTTAAAGATGTTTCTTAGCTATTTTGTTCCCCCTTTCGAATTGTTCACCGTGTCAAATTAAGTAGTTTTCTTTAATGATGGGCTTCCGCTCTAGGTACTGCAGTAAACCAATTATTATTTCTAAGTAAATTGCCTGTTTGTTGTTCGGTCACGTTTCGTTATGATTGCCTTGTTACCGTTACGCTATAGTCTACAGCGATGGATCGCTCCTTTAATGCAGGTTTCGTATCACATATTTAAACTTAAAAATAGCTCTTAAATTATCTACGCATCCTACCTGAATATGATAGCTACGCTCCTGAGGGTTATGGTTAGTTAACATTAGGGTCGTTACGTATAAATAATTTAACAACTTTTTTGTTGATAGTTTCAGAAGCTGTGGAATTATGACGTACATACACTACTTCTAGGGCCGGGTTTCCGTTTTCGGATCTCGGATAATCTATGAAAATGAGGTCTTTTTGGTGAAAGGGGCATAAGGTTTGGCTAGTTTGTATATTAACTTTCAGATAAACGTGTAATAATTAATATGGTAAATAATACAATTGAGAGCTATGTGTCAGACCAAACAATTTGTGCGAGTGGCCTACATTGGTAAATAAACAAGGATTCAGATTTTTTTTTTTCGTATAAGTGATAAGGAATGGCAATAGAAAGGTCAACAAACCTGCAATAGAAAAAATACCTGTATGAAATGAAATTTCAAGTGCAAATTCGTCGCACAGGTGTCTGAGACACGACTATGTGACGTAGTGTTTGCCAAGCTGGTAGTAAAATTTTTCAACATTTGTGACAAATTCAATATTGTAATAAAACCCAGTATGTAATTATCTGTTCTTTAGCTATCATCCGTACCGTTCCCGCCGGTCTCGGCTATGCGTTGCTGTTACTCGGAAACCTTCGCAGTTAGAACACCCGAATGGTTCAAACAAAAAAACGTAGTGAAATTTTGCTGTTCATATCACTACAAGCGGCAGTATAAATTTTTATACGTACACTAGTTTCGCAAGTTGCTGCTGGCGGATTATTTTTATCATTAGTACTGCTCCGTCACGTCAGATAGGACAAAAAGGTTTTTTTTTTTTGTTCTCGTCAGCGATATGACCAGTTAATATAATATTTTTAAATGGTATATTCAATTTTTTTGTTTAGGAAATGCCTTACATAGCACCATTCTGCACCTTAAAAACTAATATTTTTCGAGGGAGGGCCCCCGGACCACCTTCTTCGGTAGCTACTTTTTGGGAATACGGCTCCCCCCCCCCCCCCCCCCCCCCC
>PNEQ01095172.1:0-12284 GCA_003012365.1 Medauroidea extradentata
TCCATTGTCAGTTGTCTATATTACTGTTGCTGTGCTTGCATCTGTGTTACATGAAGATGTTTGGCACAGTTGGATCACTTTGATATAACATTTGCTCCATTGTCAGTTGTCTATATTACTGTTGATGTGCTTGCATCTATGTTACATGAAGAGGTTTGGCACAGTTGGATCACTTTGATAAAACATTTGCTCCACTGTCAGCTCTCTATATTACTGTTGATGTGCTTGCATCTATGTTACATGTAGAGGTTTGGCACAATTGGTTGACTCTGATAAAACATTTGCTCCATTGTCTGTTGTCTATATTATTGTTGCTGTGCTTGCATCTACGTTACATGATGAGCTTTGGCACAGTTGGATCACTTTGATATAACATTTACTCCATTGTCAGTTGTCTATATTACTGTTGATGTGCTTGCATCTATGTTACATGTAGAGGTTTGGCACAATTGGTTGACTCTGATAAAACATTTGCTCCATTGTCAGTTGTCTATATTACTGTTGCTGTGCTTGCATCTACGTTACATGAAGAGCTTTGGCACAGTTGAATCACTTTGATATAACATTTGCTTCATTGTCAGTTGTCTATATTACTGTTGATGTGCTTGTATCTATGTTACATGAAGAGGTTTGGCACAGTTGAATCACTTTGATAAAACATTTGCTTATTTGTCAGTTGTCTATATTACTGTTGGTGTGCTTGCAACTATGTTACATAAAGAAGTTTGGCACAGTTGGATCACTTTGATAAAACATTTGCTTCACTGTCAGTTGTCTATATTACTGTTGATGTGCTTGCATCTATGTTACATGAAGAGATTTGGCACAATTGTTTGACTCTGATAAAACATTTGCTCCACTGTCAGCTCTCTATATTACTGTTGATGTACTTGCATATATGTTACATGTATAGGTTTGGCACAGTTGGATCATTTTGATAAAACATTTGCTCCATTGTCAGTTGTCTATATTACTGTTGATGTGCTTTCATCTATGTTACATGAAGAGGTTTGGCACAGTTGGATCACTTTGATTAAACATTGCTCCTCTGTCAGCTCGCTATATTACTGTTGCTGTGCTTCCATCTATGTTACTTGAAGATGTTTGGTACAGTTGGATCACTTTGATAAAACATTTGCTCCATTGTCAGCTAGGGGTGTGCGAATAGTGATTTCAAGGTTCCGAATAGTATTGAACGATAATTATTTTTTTCAAATAATTTTCGGTTATTTTTCGAATAGTGTTTCTTTTAATTAGGTATATAGGTTTCAGTGCCTAATCTTGTATTTGCAAGGAGATATAGAAATCAACTTTGCTTTGCTATTACGAGCATCAAAATTTAGCAGTTTTTACTTGATAACCTTGAACATTCTTAAAACATTTTAAACTTACGTACACGTTTTTGTTTCTTTTTACCTGTTCCGTTAACAATATACTGTTTTTCTTCTCGGTAGTCGTTTATTATATTTTTTAGAAAAGGTAAAATTGTTTTTGTAAACAAGTACTTACTACAGATGGCAGAGCTGTTCTATTTTATTTCTTGCCTACATGTATAGAGATAAAAAGTGAAAAAAATGCACTTTTCTGTAATATTTTTAGACGAATGTTAGTCCTACTACAGAATTTTGATAGAAAAATTAATATTTACTAAATTACTTCAATACTACGAAAAATTAAATCTTAGTATGTAGGAAACAATGCTATGCTAATGTTTTCAGAGACTCAACACCATTATAACTACAGTCGGCCCGCTTATCCGCGGTATTTTGTTCCAGGAAATCCGCAGATAATGAAAACTGCGTAAATGCAAGACACTTAAATAACCTACATAAACCACCATGTGCATTTTATATAAAAAAATTCTAACCCCTAAATCCAGGTACTAATATATTTGTTTGAGATACAGAACTTTAATATATTCATAAAGTGTCCCGCAACATTTAGATATCGTAAAATGCTACGTCATGTGTACAATGGGATACTTTTGATACAGTGGCAACCACACTGCGAGGCCGCGAAGACTTGGCAAGAGCGCGCGAAGAGCCAGGCGTCACTGAGGGGGTACAAAAGACACTAGGTCTTTTGCACACTGTGTCTCTCCTCTCTGCTGTTCTGCTGGGCGGGTGATGATTTACGCCGCGAGGTCTCTTGGTAGCGTGCAGTTTGTTGCTCTGGTGGTCCTCGGCAGCTTCTCCACAACTGGATACGTCGCGGAGGCGGAATGTATTTCCTCTCAGCCTGGGAAGAGGAGGGTGATTTGTTGGGTGGTTGCGTCCGAGTGGGCAGCGGTATCTGGGTTGGAGCGGGCGGCGACAGTTGTTGCTGAGCGGGTGGTGCTGTAGGCGAGTCTGCGGTGTTCTCTTGATCTGGACTGGCCAACCGGGAGCAGGGTGGATGTCCCCCAGCGAAGATTGGGGCGGCTTCCTGCGTGTGCCGGGGCTCGAAGCTCAGAGTGGAGTCTGGCCGTTGGAGCTCGTCTGTCACCTGTTTGCTCGTCCTCCGGAGGGGTGGTGTAGTCATGGATGGTGGATCTTGTGCCTGCTGTCGGCGTGGAGGAGGTTCCATGCTTACTCCCTCTTGTTCGTTGAACAGAGTTTGGTTTGCCGAGTTCTAGCTTGGAAAGCTAGGTGGAGCTGGGGCTGGTTTGGTGTCAGTGATGGTTACTTTGTTTATCTTTCCCCAGTCATCTCGCACCCAAAGAGTGTTACCTCTGTGCTCAATTACCTCTTGGGATCCTTTCCACTTAGGTTAAAACCCTGCGAGAAAGTGGCCAGCTTTATTGCTGAGCGTGTGGCTGCACGTATATAGGTAGCCGCTCTCTGTGGCTTGTGCTGACCTGGAGTTTGGTCTGGGCATTTTCTTCTGCAGGTAGCACTGTTGTCAGTTAGTTGCCCTTTTATTCCGTTCATTGGTGTTCTTGCGAACTTCTTCTGCTATAGGGATGTCTGTGGGTTTCTCTTCCCATTTCGACTCTTGTGGGCGGAAGATGGTTCTTCCGAATAGCAACAACTCACTTGGAGTCACTCAGGTTGCTTCGTTGTGACGGTGGTGAAGGGTGAACAGGATTTCGGGAATGTGTACGTCCCAGTTCTGGTGATCCTGCTGCATTCTAACCCGTAAGCCCTTCTTTATTTCTTGGTTCTGGCGCTCGGTCGGATTTCCTTGTGGGTGGTATCCTGGTGTGGTCCAGGTTTCAGTGCACCATCTGCGTGTGGTGGTGACCCATTTTCCCCCTCTGAATTGGACTCCATTGTCGGTCAGAATGGCTTTTGGGTATCCCCATCTAGGGAAAAATTCTTCGTCCAATTTTCGTATGATGGTGGTTGTTTCAGCATTCGGCAGAGGATAGGCTTCTGCCCATCTTGAGAAGAGATCAGTGGCAACCATCTGGTATCTCTTCCGGCGATATGAGGTGGGATACGGCCCCATCAAATATTTGGCGACCGTGTGCCACGGTGTGGTAGGTCGTCGTGGGTGTGGTGCAGCTTGCTTTTTTCCATGTGCCTTGGTGGTGGCACATAGTAGGCACTGAGAGACATAGTCTTTTACATCACAGCATATGCCATTCCAGGTGAATCTCTCTGTCTGTCTAAGGGTTTCTGCAGTTCTTGGGTGGCCTGCTTGAGAGTTGTCGTGGTAGTAGGCACATAGATTGCTTTGTAACTTGGGTGGCACCAAAAGCTTCCATGTAGGTCCGTCGCTTTCATCTCGTGCCCATAGGTAACCTCCCTCGTCTCTGTAGGTTTTGGGTTGTCTTGTACCTTTTTCTTAATGTCGGGGTCCAGACGTTGTTCATTGGCGAACTGTTGCCATTCAAGAGTGGCTGTAATAGCTTGTATCACATCTTCATTAGTGCCTTGTTGTCTTGGATATTCAGGTGGGATAGCTTGGTCCCAGTCTTCCAGGGTGGAGTCGTCTCGGTTTGAGTTGGCAAGAACTCTGGATAGTGCATCTGGCAACTCATTGTTCCTCCCTGGGCAGTGTTCAATGGTGAATGTGAATTCTTGTAGCAGGAGAGCCCATCTTCCTAGCTTAGACTTAGTTGCACTGGTCTTCTGTAGCCATGCTAGTGCCTGGTTGTCAGTGTGAAGCATGAAGGGTGCGTCCTCGAGGTAGTACCTGAACTTCTTGACCGCCCAAATTACTGTGAGGCACTCTTGCTCGTTGCTGTGGTATCGGATCTCTGGGCCTGTAAGTTGGGTACTGGCATAAGAAATAATTTCCTTTTCCCCATTTGGTTTCTGCTGGTACAGCACTGCTCCTAAGCCCTGCTTACTGGCTTCGGTCTGAAGGATTAATGGTCTGGTGGGATCTGGATCTGTGTAGCACGGCAGGTGCTTAGGAGGCAGCTTTAACACATGGAAAAGCTTGGGTAGCTTCTGGTGTCTACTTCCTATGCCTTGGCTCCTTGGATCAAATCTTTTAGGGGTTTTATGAGTTCTGCGGCATTTGGCACGTAGTTCCGCAACCAATTGCATAGTCCCAGGAAACATCTCGGCTGCTTGCGGTTTTGTGGTGGTTTAGCCTCTTGGATGGCTTGAATCTTTTCTTCCTGAGGATAATTTCCTGTAGGGGTTGTCCGGTGGCCCAGGAAATCCACTTCGGTAGTTCCGAAATGTCATTTGTCAAGTCTGCAGGTCAGCTTGTGGAGTTCAAATTGTTCTAGCACCAATTGCAGGTGGTGTAAGTGCTCTTCCCATGTTTTGGAGTAAATGATCTTGTCATCCGTGTAGGCGTGACAGAAATTTCCTATGTATCCTGTGAGCACAACGGCAGACATCATCCGTTGCAAGGTAGCTGGGGCATTTTTCAGCCCGAATGGCATCACTGTAAATTCTCATTTTTCCCCGTTGGGGGCAGTAAATGCAGTGTACTGCCGGGGTTCTGGTTTAACTGGAATCTACCAGTAGCCGCTGCGCAAATCTAGTTTGCTAAAAATCTTGGCCTGGCCCAATGCTTTCAACGTGTGACCCATATGCAGGTCTGGTGGTGCGACAGAGTGCGTTATTTGGTTCAGGTCAAGGTAATTAACGCAGAACCAGAATGTTCCGTCCTTTTTTGGCATGATTACAACTCGAGATTTGTATGCTGATTGGGTTGGCTGAATGATTCCCAGTTGTTTCATCTTGGCGATCTGGGTCTCAATCTCTTCTCGTTTGGTTGGTGAGGGTATGGTGGGTTTGTTGTGCTTCTCATTGATCTTCGCTAGATCGTTTGCTTTGTCGGGCCTGACTTGGTGATTTATGTTGTGGCTGTCAACTGGCTGCTGTAGGTTAGTGTGGGTAGGATGTCTCCAGGTAATCAACTGTTGTTGCTGGGTTCCCCAGTAGATTCGTTCCTGTCCGCAGTCGATGATGACAGCTTGTTCCTCTAGCCAGGGATGTCCCAGGATTTCCTCTTCTAACAGGCAGTCAGCAGCGATGAAGGCAATGTTCAGTTTCCGGTCTCCAATCTGGACAGGTAAGGTAAATTCCCCTGCCACTTTCTGTTCCTTCCTGTGCCATTCGTACTGGTTCGACTTGAGGCGTGATCTTGCCTTGTACTAGCAAATTACGGATGAAGTTTGGAGTGGCAGCAGTGTCAAGAACTGTAATTTGTTCTCGGTCTCCCAGGCATACTGCTATCTTTACATTTTTGAAATTCATTTATTGTGTTAAAATGAGTTCCTAGAAATATCTTATCTGGCAAAATACTTCAAACACATGATTTGGATTTAAATATGTTAATTACTTACATCCTACAGTTGATTATCTCATTGTCCATTACATCTGTTTTATATGTGTATAATGTGTAATGAAGAAAACATTACTTTTAAAAAAACTATATGTAACACCATCTTCCAACCCTTACTACAGGAAAACTGTCACGTCTATGGTAAAAAAGTGCTTAGAAAATTTTGGTAAAATATATTTTTCAATAAAACTAATATTAACTGTGTTGTGTTGCAAATATGTTTATTTGCACATTTTTTATAGTGTAGCTCAGCAGGCACTGCTCACATTCAGTATGACATTTGGTATTTAATTCCTTACATCATAAAGTAGGTCTCATCTCCGAAGTGAAAGTGCCTGTCTTATACAGTATATGTTTGTGTCTCACTAGTTGCATGTTGTTTCTCGGAATTCAACAGTAATTGATTAGCTTTGTTGTTGCTACTCAGAAAGTGTACTTTGCCTGTAAAGATCAGTGCTAAGATATAATTTTTTTTCCAGGTTTCAAAATGAAGAAACGTGTGGGAGAAATAGAAGAATTTGCATTTGGATACCTGACAAATCCTCGTCACGAAGCAGACGCAGGCGAGGAGAGTTCATCAACAGGCAAAGGGGTGCACTCAGACATATGCACTCAGCAGCTACACATCACAATTGCTGTGTCAGGCTGGTTGACAGACACCAGCGAAGATAACTTCATGAGGCCTTGGAGAACTCTATACAGTTCGCAAGAGCAGTACTACCTCCGCTATGAGTCTGCGTATCTGTTAGAGCTGGGCAAGGCCATGGAAGCCATACTTAGCTTTGCAGTGTCTATGGCAGCACAAGAAGCTCTCAAATATACCATCCTCTCAGGTAGGTCACATCCTGCTTCACATCTTAACTGTTGGTGTGTATTCTTAGTAGACATTAGAAGATATGTGACATCCACCAAAACATAGAGGCAACATTTTTGCTAATATTTCCTCAAATTTTTACATTAATTTAAATAATTTTTTACACGTAAACATATATTTGTCTTGTTAACAGATGGTTGTAAAATGTCTTACTTTACTTGAAATTTATATTAAAATAAAAAGGTTTTCTTTGTTCTTCTACTCCTGTTACCACTCAGCACTCCACTTCTTTTTACTGTTTTGGCAACAGTGACACTAGGAGGGCAAGTTCTACACTCTGTGTGATTGTGTGTGTGTGCGTCACCTTTTGTAATCACTACGCCACACCTTTATAGTCAGCTGTTACATGTGTGTGGTGTAAAAATTGTATTTGTCATGTATAGGTAACACATTAAATACTAAAAAATATTTGGTAAATGACATACTGCCACAATGATATTGTCTCCCCCAAACAAGATTTCTTAGAGTAATACAGTATTTAAGACAGTAAAAAAATTAATGAACATCACTTTACTGGGTGTATAAAACCATTCAAGAAGTATAACATAAACCTTGATGTAAACAATTACACTCCTTTTGCTGATGTCAGTATACCACTCCACCCCTCCCTTTGCAAATCGCGGTGTGTGGCCAGTCAGGGACTGTCATATTCGTGATCTTTTCCCATGATAAGAATGGATACTGAAAGAGTCTTAGTGCAAACAACTGAGACAGCAAATAGAGATGTTCAGAAGTAGCTGTTGCTGGCACATCATCACACCTGTGTGTTCCACTACACACACTCTTTGTCTGTCTCAAGTCAAGATTAAGT
This sequence comes from Medauroidea extradentata, assembly GCA_003012365.1. Lineage (NCBI taxonomy): Eukaryota > Metazoa > Arthropoda > Insecta > Phasmatodea > Phasmatidae > Medauroidea > Medauroidea extradentata. The sequence goes on from PNEQ01095172.1 coordinate 7,419, forward strand.
GTATGTAAAAGCCTCATTCCCCATACACTGTCACTGCTATTTTCCCCATCCATGGTCACTGCAACATTCCCCCATCCATGGCCACTGCAACATATCCCATCCACGGCCAAAACCTCGTTCTGCTATACTCAATCACAGACTCATTATCTCATACACTGTCACAGCCTTGTTCCTTCATATACTGACGCAGCCCGTTGCTCCATATACTGTCGCAGCCTTGTTCCTTAATCCACTGTCATTGCCTTATTCCTCCATCCACTGTCACAGTTTCATTTGTCCATCCAATGTCACAGCCTCGTCCCTCCAGCCACTACCACAGCATTATTCCTACATCCAATGTGACAGCTTTTTTCATCCATCCACTATCCCAGCCTTGATCGTCGGTCCACTGTCAATGGCTTGTTCCCTAGCCTCTGTCACAGCCACATTTCTCAGTCCTCTGTGGCAGCTTCTTTCTTCATCTATTGTCACAGTCTTGTTCCTCCATCCACTGTCACAGCTTCTTTTTTCTCCATCCACTGTCACAGCTTTGTTCCTCCAGCCACTGTCATGGCCTGGTTCCCCATCCACTGTCACAGACTTTTTCTTCCATCCATTGTCACAGCCTCATTCCTAGTTACAATGTGGCGGACCCGTTCCCCATCTCCTGTCACAGCCTTGTTCCTCATCCAATGTCAATTTCGTACCTCCATCCACGGTCACAGCATTGTTCCCCATCCACTGTAACCAGCCTCATTCTTCAAACCACTGTTACAGCCTCGTTCTTCAATCCACTGTCACAACCTTTTTCCTCAAACCACTGTTACGGCCTTTTTCCTCCATCCACTGTCATAGCCTCGTTTTTTCCATCCACTGTTACAGCTTTGTTGCTCCATCCACTGTTACAGCCTTGTTCCTCAATATACTGTCACAGCCTTTTTCTTCATCCACTGTCACAGCCTTGTTCCCCATACAGTATCACAGCCTTGTTTCTCTTCCAGTATCACAGACTTTTTCCCCCTACCACTGTTACTTCCTCGTTCCCTATTCACTGTCACAGCCTCATTCCTCAATCCACTGTTACAACCTCATTCCTTCATTCACTGTCACAGCCTTGTTCCTCTATCCGCTTTTACAGCCTCATTCCTCCACCCTCTGTCGCAGCCTCATTATTCTATACACTGTGGCTGTCTCGTTCCCTATCCACCGTTACAGGCTCGTTCCTCTGTCCACTGTTACAGACTCATTTCTCTCCACTGGGACAGCCTCATTACTCTATCCACTGGTACAGCCTTGTTCCAGCTTCCACTGACACAGTCTGTTCCTCATCCACCTTCACAGCGTCATTCTACATCCACTGTCACAGCCTTGTTCTACATCAACTGTCACAGCCTCATTCTACATCAACTATCAAAGCCTCGTTCTACATCCACTGTCACAACTTCGTTCCTCTATCCATTGTTACAGCCTCATTCCTCTATCCACTGTCACAGCCTTGTTGCTTCATCCACTATCACAGCATCTTTCCCCATCTACTGTCACAGCCTTGTTTCTCCATCTACTGTCACAGCTTCATTCCTCCTCCGCTGTGGCAGTGTTGTTCCCACATCCACTGTCATAGCCTTGTTCCTCCATCCACTGTCACAGCCTTGGCTTGTTCCTCCACCTACGGTCACAGCGGCATTCTCCATCCACTGTCTGAGGTTTTTTTTCCATCCACTGTCACAGCCTCATTCCTCCTTCCAATGTGGCAGCCTCACTCTCCATCCACTGTCAGCTTTGTTCGTCCATCCACGGTCACAGCCTTGTTCCCCATCCACTGTGGTTGGCCTAGTTCTTTAATCCACTGTTACAGCCTTGTTCTTCAATCCACTGTCACAGGCTTGTTCGGCCATCTACTGTGACAGCCTTGTTCCCTCATCCATAGTCATAGCCTTGGTACCCTATCCACAGTCATAGCCTTGTTCCTCCATCCACTATTATAGCCTTGTTCGTCCAACCACTGTTACAGCCTTTTTCCTACATCCACAGTCACAGCCTCGTTGCTTCATCCGCTGTCACAGCCTCATACCTCGATATACTATCACAGTCTTATTCCTCCATCCGCTGTTACAGCCTCGTACCCTATCCACTGTTACAGCCTCGTTCCTCTATCCACTGTTACAGCCTCGTTCCTCTATCCACTTTTAGAGCCTCATTCCTCTATCAACTTTTACAGCCTCGTTCCTCTATCCACTTTTACAGCCTCATTCCTCTATCCACTTTTACAGCCTCATTCCTCTACCTACTTTTACAGCCTCATTCCACTCCACTGGGACAGCCTCATTCCTCTAGCCACTGTTACATCCTTGTTCCTGCATCCACTGTCACAGTCAGTTCCCCATTCACTGTCACAGCCTCGTTCCTCTATCCACTGTCACAGAATTGTTGCTCTATCCACTTTCAAAGAATCATCCCCAGATCCTGTCACATCCTTGTTTCTCCATCCACTGTCACGGCTTCATTCCTCCTCCACTGTGGTAGCTGCTTTCCCACATCCACTGTCTTAGCCTTTTTCCTCCATCCACTGTCACAGCCTTGTTCCTCTACCTACTGTCACTGCTGTTTTCCTCCAGCCACTGTTAAAGCGGCATTTCCCATCCACTGTCTGAAGTTATTCTTCCATCCACTGTCACAGCCTCATTCCTCCTTCCAATATTGGCAGCCTCGCTCTCCATCTCCTGTCACAGAATTGTTCCTCCATCCACTGTCAGCTTCGTTCCTCCATCCACAGTAATTGCCACGTTCCCCATCCACTGTGACCAGCCTAGTTCTTTAATCCACTGTTACAACCTTGTTCTTCATTCCACTGTCACAGCCTTGTTCGGCTATCCACTGTGACAGCCTTGTTTCCTCATCCACAGTCATAGCTTTGTTTCCACATCCACAATCATAGCCTTGTTCCTCCGTCCACTGTCATAGCCTTGTTCGTCCAACCACTGTTACAGCCTTTTTCCTACATCCACAGTCACAGCCTTGCTGCTTCATCTGCTGTCACAGCCTCGTACCTCCATATACTGTCACAGCCTCGTACCTCCATATACTGTCACAGCCTTATTCCTCCATCTGCTATTACAGCCTCGTATCATATCCACTGTTACAGCCTCGTTCCTCTATCCACTGTTACAGCCTCGTTCCTCTATACACTTTTACAGCCTTGTTTCTCTATCCACTTTTACAGCCTCGTTTCTCTATCCACTTTTACAGCCTCATTCCCTCCACTGTCACAGTCTCGTTCCTCTATCCACTGTCACAGCCTCGTTCCTTTATCCACTTTCACAGCCTCGTTCCTTTATCCACTGTCACAACCTTGTTGCTCTATCTACTTTCACAGAATATTTCCCCAGATACTGTCCCAGCCCTGTTTCTCCATCCAATGTCACGGCTTCATTCCTCCTCCACTGTCGCAGCCTCTTTCCCACATCCACTGTCATAGCCTTGTTCCTCTAACCACTGTCACAGCCTTGTTCCTCTAACCACTGTAACAGCCTTGTTCCTCCACCTACAGTCACAGTCTTGCTCCTCCAGCCACTGTCACAGCCTCGATCCTCAGTCCACTTTCACTGGCTCGTTCCCCATCCACTGTCACAGGTTTTTCTTCCATCCACAGTCACAGCCTCATTCCTCCTTACTTTGTCACACCTCATTCCTTATCCACTGTTACCAGCCTCGTTCTTCAATCCAATGTCACGGCCTTGTTCCTCCAACCACTATTACAGCCTTTTTCCTCCATCCACTGTCACAGCATCGTTGCTCTATCCACTGTCATAGCCTTGTTGCTCCATCTACTGTCATAGCCTCGTTCTTCCATCCACAATCTCTGCCTCCTTCCTCCATACACTGACACAGCCTCGTTCCTCTTTCAACTACACTGCCTTGTTTCTCCATCCACTGTCACAGTTTTTTCATCTATTCATTATCACAGCCACGTTCCTCCATTCACTATCACAGTCTCGTTCTGCCATACAATGTCACAGCCTCTTTCTTCCATGCACTGTAGCAGCTTCGTTCCTCCTTTTACTTTCAGAGCCTCGTTCTTCCAACTACTGTCACAACCTTGTTCTCTATCCACTGTAAAAAGCCTCGTTCCTCAAACCTCTATTGCAGCCTCATTCCTCTATCGACATTGGCTTCCTCGTTCCCTATCCACTGTTGCAACCTCTTTCCTACATCCATTGTCATAGCCTTGTTCCTCTTTCCACTGTCACATCCTTGTTCAGCCATCCAGTGTCAACTTTGGACCCATTCACTGTCTCAACTTCTTTCATCCATCCATAGTTACAGCTTCGTTCCCCACTCATTGTCACAGTCACTTTCCTCCATACACTGTCACAGCAGTGATCCTACCATCTTCCCAGCCTTGTTCCTCCATCCTCTGTCACAGTCTTATTCCTCCATCAACTGTCATAGCAATGTTCCTCATCAACTACCGTATTTACGCGAATGTAACACCCGCCCGTGTATAACACCCTCCCCAATTTTGACTTTCATAAATTAAAAATATAAAATATTCGTGTATAACAGCCCCAGCAAAAAAGAACTCCTTTCTAGCCATTAACGTCGACCATTGAACATCGAAGAAAATAATAAAGTCATCCAAGTTAACATTTTAAAGTACATAATATTTTACCAAAAACATTTTCAGAAAGAAAACGTGTCTTAGGGTACAAGTGGTGTGTCTTCGCTACATACTCTTCAGCAGTTGCGGCCGTTGCATATGAGCGTATTGCAGAGTGGAATATCTGCCGCGAAGATATTCTTTGGTCAGAACTCTGATGACGTCGACGGGTTGTTTGTATGGCAGAAAGCTGCGAAACATGTGGCCGTAGTAAAAAAGCGATGAAAATA
>PNEQ01095173.1:0-12284 GCA_003012365.1 Medauroidea extradentata
GTTGCGAGGTAAACAGTCGAGCAGGACATCAATGCACACATAGAGGATCGATTATTAACAATAAATTGCGACGTAAACATTCAAGCAGTACACCAATTCATACATAGAGGAGCGATAAAAACAATAACTTGTGAGGTAAACAGTCAAGCAGGACACCAATACATACAAAAACTATTAGGATAACAGGTTAAAATTATGCCCCCGCTCTTCAAATGCTTTACAATATGTTCGCAAATTTGTTTATTTTAACGAAACTAATCCGTATGTGCTCCTTGTGTCAATGTACGAAAAGAAACACATTTCGGACAAGGACGGAATATCATTTTTTGAACGGCATTTTCATTAAAAGCACTGTTTCTAAGCCCTACTACATAACTAAAAATTGCCATTTGTGAAGGCCGTACTTCTAAATGTACTAACCGAACGTATGTGAAACTCAGATTGGATCATGCAGTGAACTTTGCTACAGACGTGTGGATGGCGTTGTAGCAGATCACGCGTATTCTTTTTTATGCGAAACCGATTACCTAATTCATATTACTTTTATTTACGAAAATAACATACACTTAAACCAAGCGTCAATAGTATAAAATATTCAGTACGCTTGTTAGAAACACAATTTTTGGGCGTCTCAAAATTGCTAAAAACAGCTGTTTTTAGACTGCTGTAACTCCGAAAATGCCACCTACATTCGTGAAGAGCAAAGCGAGAGGAATACGTTGGCCTTTAATGTATACCAACAAAATATAAAATTTTTGGGTCACTGCATATAGTCGCGTAGGAAAAAACTACATAGAAAAACCTAATTGCTAGTAGGACGCGCTGTGAATAGAGGCGATATGCTTCCCGTTGAGCCTGGTACTCTGGCTCTTATTGACCGCTGTTCCCATACGTCAAACGTGGGAATTTAGAACCTGTGAAGACTCCTCTTAAAGTCTCATTGTTAAATCGATGGAAATATTTCACGCTAGTTCAGTGTTTGACTCGTTGTGGAGAAGCGTTACTTGGTGTGCGCGTCAATGTCGCCCTTATAGCTCCGGCACTTGCTAGTCTGTAACACGCAGGTAGGCTGCACCCTTACTAGTCAAGAGAACAGTAGCTGCGAGGACAAGCGTGTGTATGCCGAGCTCACTGGCCAATTGTCGCCCAGCTGACAGTCCAGTGAGACGTCACTTCCGCTTGCAGCTAGGGACCGGAGCAGCTACCAAAACCCACGCCACAGCCTCGTCGGAAGCGTGGCAAGGCCTCAACAAACAGTTTAACGGAGGCTCAGGACTGCCTCCAGCAGGCAGCGCGGGCACCTGAAGTGACCAACAACTCCGGAAAGCAAGTGGATGGAACCCAGGACCCACCACAATCCACAGCAACAAACAGCTTCACTACAAACGACCCAACAACAACCAACTACACTACCACGATAGAACCAACAATACAAGCCACTATCTGCTTGCCTTCTCCTCCGACAACAGCTACCAACCACAGTATGCAAGAAAACCTAACGTAACATCCTTCACTCCACGCTGATCTCCACATCTGAGTCGAAGCCTGTCAATCCACAGGTCGCCCTCGATCTGCGTAACTTACTAACAGCCTGGAATGACCCCTCGGTTAACCAAACAGCTCGACTGCGCCTTGCGGCAAACTTCGTGCTCAGCATATCCGAGCTAATTAATAATGCAGGTAAATAATCGCGGTACCGCCCCCCTCAAATACATAGCTACCTGGAATGCTCACGGTCTCAAAACCTGCCTTCCTGAGCTCAGTGACTTCCTTCTCCGCCACAACATTCAAATCATAGCACTTACTGAAACCCACCTAATTCCCACAGACAACATCCGACTGCCTGGATATATTATACACAGGCGGGACCGTCCTACAGCCCAGCGCGGCGGTGGTGTAGCACTCGCTGTACACCACTCTATCCTGCATCAGCCTGTTCAGCTCCCTGACTTAGGCCTCATAGAAGCTGTGGCAGTTAGAGTTACAATCAAAGGCCGACCCTCTTCAATACTCTCACTATACGCCCCCCCCCCCAGGCCGTACTATCTTACCCACAAATCTGTCAAAACTCTCAAACAACCTGCCCACCTTTCTTGCTCTAGGGGACCTCAATGCCAAACATCCCGCCTGGAACTGCCTAGCCACGACATCTAACGGGCGTATACTCTTCAAACATCAAGAGCACAATCCTTATCTCGTCTGCGCCCTTTACCAACCTACCCGATATCCTGACCAGCGTAACCAATCACCCGACATCCTAGATATCCCAATATATCAGAACACAAATTTTATATAAGAATAAGATGTTCTTCATGAATTAAACTCAGATCATCTTCCTGTAATAGCCACGCTCGAAGACGCCTCTGCAAGCCAAACATCTCCTAAACTACACCGCAACTTTGCGACGGCAGACTGGAATAAATTAAACCATCACATTTCTAATAATATTAATCACGAGGCAGCTATCACCACCGCCCCTGAGCTCCAAGCGTATTCACTGCAGCTCATGGAATTAATTACCGAGGCTGTCGACAAGGCAGTCCCCTTAGCTATAAAGTCACCGAGTATGCCGCAGCCTCTACCCGACCATATACGAGAACTTATACACAACAAGAACCAGGCTCGTCGTAAGTGGAACCGCTCTCGGTGCATATTTCCTAAACGAACTGTAAACTCTCTCCAAAGTGAAATTAAACAACAAATAGAACTCTATCGCGCTATTGAATGGGACGAAAAATTACGTAAGCTTGAATCGTCGGACAACTCCCTTTGGAAAACTAACAAAATTCTAACGAGAGAAACTGTTCCAATCCCTCCACTCCACGTAAACGACCAGACAGTAGCGTATACACCGAGTGATAAGGCCAACGTACTAGCTGAGACTCTACATTCCGCTTTTCAACCTAATGAAACCCCGAACATCGTACAGCATGCAGCAATAACTGAACGCCGAACCGCTCTGATACTTTGAACTCCTGTTTCCTCGAACCCTCACTTAACATCAGACTTTGAAGTTAAGAAATTAATAAACAAAACCAAAATAAACAAAGCGCCTGGCCCTGACAAACTCCCATCACTTGTCCTTAAAAATCTTCGCGCGCCCGCCCTCTCTGCTCTAACCAACTGTATAAACGGGATATTAACAACGCAAACCTTGCCTTCCGTATGGACAGAAGCTAAAGATATATTAATTTCTAAGCCAGGCAAAGACCACACAATCCCCAGCAACCATCGTCCAATTAGCTTGCTAAATACTGTATCTAAAATAGCAGAAGCAATAATCAACACTCGTCTCGTAGAACACCTAAATAACAATAACATTTTGCCAGATTTTCAGTTTGGGTTCCGCAACAAACACTCAACAACACATCAGCTAGTACGCATCGTTGAAGCATTTACGAAGAGTTTCGACTGGAAACAGTACACTGTCGCTGCCTTTCTAGATACTGACCGAGTGTGGCACCCAGGTCTTATATATAAACATTACAATATTAATTTACCGGACTGCTACGTAAAAACCCTCGCTTCATACCTCGGTGACAGAACATTTTTTACAAGCATCCCAGGTGCCCGATCAAACACCCCCGGCCAATAAGCGCAGGCGTACCCCAAGGCAGTATTTTAGGTCCCACCCTATTCAATATATATGTTTCGGACCTTCCAACCTCCCCTCAAACTAGCATAGCTTGCTATGCGGATGATACCATGATATATGCAAGCTCTGTTAAATTATAATTAGCCATACAACGAGTTCAAGAAACACTAAATCTATTACAAACTTGGTACATTAACTGGCGAACACCAATTAACGTAGGTAAATCAGAAGCTGTAATTTTCTCCCGCAGATATCTGCCGACCTACATCACTCCCCTTCAGCGGTTTAATGCACCTATTCAATATAAATATCACGTAAAATATCTAGGTGTAATCCTTGACAGAAAACTAACCTGGTCTAAACATATTAACGCCAAACAAGCAGCTGCCCACAATATAATGGCTCATCTCTTTCCCTTACTTTGCCCTAAAGGAAGCCTCTCAATTAAAAACGCCGCAACCTTATATAAAGCTTGTATTAGGCCAATAATTAGCTATGCTGTTCCTGCCTGGGGATACGCCGCGCCCTCGCACATTCGAAGGCTTCAGGTCGCCCAGAATAAAGAGCTGCATGATATCGCCGAGGTTTCAAGATACACACCGACTAGACTAATACATAGGGAACTGAAAATTAAAACTATATCAAAAGTTCTACGCTCTCTGGCTGAAGAATTTTACAAGTCAACATCTAACCATCCCAATCCTCTTATTAGTAACCTTGGAAAATAAAATATCGAACATATAAGAAAATATAAACGTCCAAAGCACATGCTCGTAGATAAACCGCCATAATTTAAACAATTTGAAATTAATCGCAACGCCCACAGGTTAACTTTTTTTAAAAGTGATATTACTAGAGGACGCCCTCCACAGTGCCCAAGTATATTACAACAATAAAATAGCTACAGAAATCATTTCTACGTGAGTGTGCTGGGGCTGTTACTCTTGTGACTCTCGTAGGCGACTAGTCTCACTGCGCCGAGAGTGAAACTTAGTATTATGACCGTCCCGGACTGGTAGAAAGCTTTCCCAGCCGGAAAGTATAGCATTAATACGTAGGATCTAGTTATTATAAAAAATAAGAACTTTTAATAAAGTGAACACCGCCCATAGTGCCCCTAGTTCCCTAGATCTTAAGCTAATATAGTTACACACATTATGTACAAACATATTAAAATGAAATAAAAATTAGTGATTAAGTAAATAAGTTAAAATGAAGGACGCCACTTACAGTGCCTTCACTAGCTCAGCCTAACATCGCTCACGGCTCTCGGTAAAAACCAAAACTCAATAGATGCCAAGACTATGTTTAACTCATAAGCTCCAACTACCAGACCATCTACTCTACTAGAACGTCTAGATCTCGACATCTTCCAGATCTTCTAGATCATCTAGACCTTTCAGACTGCATCCCCTCACCAACATTGAAGATCCCGAATTACCCTCTTAGTGCTAAATTTCCTGCGTTCGCAACGTAAATTCACTGTCACTATTAGTGTCTGTAATAATAAAGCATTTGCGACGTAACTCACACCTCCCCTCCCCCTTCTAACCAGAGACGAGCGGCCACGCTCATCTCTCAACACTTTCCTTTACCTAAAAGTAACTTTATGTATATGTTCTCTTTGTTGCAGGACAGGCACAGAACCTGCCGACGCCTCCGGGAATACCGAGCCACTTGACCGTCACGCGAGCCTGCCGCGTTTATTATCCAACCAATAATGCTCTCAGTTGTGACCTGACTGTTGAGCAGATCCAGCACCTACTTACTACCCACTTTCTGGGTCGCCGGGCGCGTTATTATTGAACTACCGGGCGGCAGGTTTCCTCCAGTCCTACGCTGGTTTACTGCCTCTTCCTTACTTTGCAACAAACAGGAGGCCACAGTCGCTGCCTGTGTGACCTGCTCTCCTGCGCACAGACGCTCTACAGCCACCTGGCGACTCTCATTGCTTCTAGCACTGAGAGTCTGCATTGGCTACTTTTTCTTACTAATAACGGAAAGTGTATAGGCTATTTAGCCTGACACGCACTACTTGTCCTCCCATTTTACGTCACTCCCAAACCTATCCGGGGGCCTCAATAAGCAGGTTGGAGGTCACAGTGTACAGCGTGGAGGGGCTGTATACAAAAAAAAAAAGACTGCTCCTGAGCAAGCACACTGCAACCCTCGCCTGCTGCCTCTCCCCGCCGCAGTTACCTTGCCAAGTTTTGTACATTCTCGATATACTAGATACGTAGGCCTACATAGTTTACGGACTATGTTTAAAATGTAATGATAAACTTTCTAATTATTCCCTAACAAATCGCGATAGCTTGATAACTAATTTATTCTAGTACTGACATTTAGGTACAATATCTAAATGTTGTTAAAAATAATCTGTAAACCTACAACTGTTAGGCATCTAGTAAATTAAGAAAAACATATGATACTGTCGTTTAGAACGAGTGTCCATTAAACATATGTCCATACCGTGTCTCAACCTCTCTGCTCATTTAAGGCTGTTCCAAGGCGTTGTCAGATCGACATGTCAGTAATTTCAATTCGATAGGTCAAAAGTGGCTCGCATACCTTCCACGAACACGTGGAACACGTCACAGAACGCGTGAACTTGCTATATTAGCCACCGCGCTTCAGAATATTTCACACTCGCCTCTGGGCGCTGCTGAAGGACAGGTCTATGTTGCGCTCCCCTCCAAGCGATGACAGCGCTCAGCGTATTGAAACAGCAGTGGTGGTAAACTTTGGTACTACGTAGTCCCTGCTGTCTGTCCTCGGCTGTCACATGGCGAGAGTGAGGGTGGGTGGGCTCGGTCACAGACGACTCGGTCCTTGAATGGAGGAGTGGGAGAAACTGGTCAGACCATTTTGCACAGTCTGGCCTGTGTGTTCACTGCAATTTGGTTTTGAAGCTTCTAGCAGGGGTTAGGACGTGGGGGTGGGTGAGCCGCTCTACGACAGTGCATTTCTTCCAACGACTCTACCAATAATTGTACAGAACTCCTTTAAAATTTTTACGTGAAATAAGAAATACATTTTCTCAATCGATGTTGTATCGTAGACAAAGTGGTCACATGAACAGATTTTGATGTACTACAACTGGTGACTGTTTTTTATCAAGCCAAAAATTGAATATCTAACAGATCACGAATTACACTCCACATTAAATTTCAAAATACATTCACATTTATTAAAGTGGTAAGGAATAAGTAGTCATTTCTACTGTTCGCAGGAACTGATGTTAATTACAGTGTTGTAAACTATTAATCACTGTTTACCGATATTACCTTAAAAATGATTTCTTTTTCACTTATGATTTCCTCTTTGGCGCGTGCTTAGTAAATGCAGTTTCCATGTAGTTGTTACTACACCGAAGTGTTGCTACGAACTAAACAAGCGACTGGCAGAGCCCGGGACATTCGCGGTTCACTGACCAGTAGGCTAGCGTCCAAGAATGTATGTTTTCTCAACCAGACAGCAGCTGCTCATTAGCTGCTCGCTTCTATGGTCAAATGGGCAAGTGATAAGTTACGTTGTTTTTTGGCTCAGCGATATTCAGAAGGTGTCAAATAAGTCAAGGGCCAATTGCGAAAGTGACACGAACGTGTAGTTCCTGGGATTCTAGCTTGTGTAGGAATGAAAACGCGAATTTTTCATGGCTCTAGTGATTGGCCCTGACATCCTTATTATATCATACAACTTACAAAATTAGAAACTAACGAAAAAACTATTTCGTGCGCAGGACATTCTCATAAGTTTAGCTGGAGAGTGACTAACACTTTCTCGTCTAGCTAACAACCTGTGATAGTCCCGTTGCACAAATTCTTCACATATTTCATCAATATTTCAAAGATGAAGCAAAGAATATAACAATATTTTTAACAGGAAAACATACAAAGATGTTGGAAGCGTCCACAGTTTACCCTTGCCTTCATGTCAACGCAATACGTAACAAAATATTGACATTAGATACTATTGCGTTGTTTAAAATTCAGCAAACGATATTCAATGAAGCATGCTCTCGGGTAGCAGTAGGCAAGTGGCAAGCAATTATTATGAACATATCGACTTACTTTTTTGATTCCATCCTATATCATGCATCAGCTCTAACTGTAGTGAAGTCGCTGTAGTGTACCAATAATTTTTGTAAGTAATGTGATGTCACATGTGTGTAAGACTAATAATTACTTGGTTATGAAATTATTATCAACAAGTTTGATACAATCTACTTTCAAACTTAAGGTCGCATACTTTTATTATTATTATTATATGAGATATATTTCGTTAGGATAGTTACAAAAGACGGATACAATCTTTGGGGAATATACCCTATGCATGAAAATGATGTTTATTCTTTTATAATGCTATTTATGACCTTCCGTAATAAGTAAAGGAGGTAATCAATTTTACAATCCTGAAAATACACTTGAATGTTTTGTTTACTCAAAATAAAAAATATATTGAAAACTATTTAAATTATATCCTTAAACTCGTTTATGTTAACAGAATCTTTAACATGTAAAGAAACCAACCTTAAAACATTAACATAACAGAGCAACTCCCTTTCATTGCTTAGAACTAGTTTTCCCATGAGTTTGGTGAGCACTGTAGCGTATGATATATTATTTAATAACAGGCCCTCATAAACAGAAAGAAATATTGCTGCAAATGCATAGCATGCTTAGTTCACGAATGAATAAAAAAATAGTATAATGAGATGCGCGACAATCGTACAATATATATTATGTAGACAAAGCTGCTGTTTTCTGCCATCCGTATTATTTTGAGAATGCATGTCTTTGGAATAGATTCTTTGTAGATTGAAGTTATACTGAACATTATATCAGTATGCGGTAAAAACTTTGTTAAATTTTTAGTATTTAAATAGTTTAAGTAATATTGCATATTGAAATGTTCAAATTAAATGTTCACAGTCAATTTTAATAACTACAAATCCTATAAGCTGCATTATAAAATCGTACCTAATTTTTCGTAAGGAATAACCCCTGAATTTTATCCCTATTAAGGAAACCAAAATTATATAATTACATACGATGTAACGATTAAATGATCCTTTGCGTCTGTAAGTCTAAACATTACCAAATTACAAATACTGCCTAATTTCATAGTTAAATGGGCCTGCATTTTAGAATTTAAGGAATTATAATTTTTACACTGAAGTTATTCGAGTGGTTTTTCGATAAAATTAAATGCGAGATATTTGGATTCTGAAAACGGAACCAATGTAATGCTTTTTTTTTGCAAGGAGCAAGAAACCAACCGCTTTGATTTCGCAAGGGTTTAGTGCTCCAAAGAATGTTGTTTTAGTAAAATGATGATTGCAGTACGCATAACTTAGTGTTGTTTTTCACATAGCATGTGTTTTATAGATTTTAGTATTTATTTGATGTCTTAAGAGTATGTTAATATACATGGTTCTGATTCAGAACTAGATAATGTTGCGCAGCTTCAAATTAGAAGATCTTAATAACTTTCCTGATATTTAAAACGTTATTCAAACACACGCCATAAATTTTAAGCGAATCCTCATTTGTATGCTCGTTGCATCAAGTTCTTAAATTTAGGAAATGTTATTACAAAATGCATGTTTTATAAAGGCTATGTTCAATTAAAGTCGTGGTTGGAATTCCTGTAATATGTTTATAACTACAATCATTCATTCTTTCACTGTGCTAAGTTATCTAGATTCACTTCCTCGTTTTCGTAGAGATGTTGAACACCCTTAGCCACTTTATTACGAACCATGCAGTGCGAAGCATTGCTGGTTCTAACATCCAAAATGGAACTGTAACCAGGCCACTCGGCCAGGAAATAATAACACGTAGTTGCTACAAGCGTCAAGGATAACCTCCCCACTCCGACAGCGACACGAATTGCCACACATGACAAAATACAGGCCCGTAGCCAGGTGGGGTCCAAGTCGGGCTACGGCCGACCTGGGTTAATTTTTGCGCGACATATCATAGTAAGATAGACCTATACACTTCTGCAGAAATAGCTGATACACAGGCAAACTAGCCCCTCCTGGGCAATGGTTCGCCCGATCTGAAATAATTTTCTAGCTACGGGTCTGACACAATATAGGGGTGTGTCCTTGTCCGTCTGTAAGCCAACGCCTCCTGGGACACATCACCTTCAAGATGCACCACGACGTCCACCTACGACGTGCCGTTCGTCGTGTCCGATCTAGCACATCAACATCGACAACATTAAAGGTGGGACTGTTGTTGTAACTAATTAAGCGGCTCATAAATAATCTTTTAAACCAAACTCTTTAACTTAAATATCTATTCAAGCCTCCTTCCGCGAATAACCTTCTTAAATGTAAATGTAATCGTATAAATGTATTATAAACTAAAATACAGTTCCTAAAACCTAATTGTGCTCATTTCAATAGTATTTATAACAGGAACAATTTTTGTACTTTACGCGAACAACCTCAAATAAATAATTTTGTTCGTAAATCGTAACAACTTGCATTATATTCAGTGTAGGTCTAATGGGGATGAGAACTTTTCTTTTCAAAAATAAAGTGTACCGTACGTTGAGCACTGCACTTTGGAATAAACAATAAATGTTAATGTCAAATCGGAAAAATTACAACAAACTGTGTGTTCAATTTTACGATATTGGAATAACGCGTGTAAGCGTGATTGTTGTGCAAGGAAATTATTTTTATGGAATTTGTGTAAAGCAAATGACACAGAATAACTTAAACAATTTGAAATACATTCTCTTACTTTGATTCTGAACATGTTATGAGGTACATTCAATTCAGTTTCATAATACTAATTTTACATCTGAAAATTTGATTAGTCCAAATTCATCTAAACAGTTATGTTTGGTCGACTGCAAATTTTAATATAGATATTTTTGTAACAGTGAAGTAAGGATGAAAGCACATTACTAGAGTGGAGTGTGAGATTATTTTTGTTGTCAGCGTTTAACACTGAGGTCTCTAGCGCAGGTGAGGGATGACATGATGTTACTGGAGTAGAACATTACTACAGTGAGCACACACACTTTTGGTAAATAATAAACAAGCAACATTTAATGTACAATCTGCAGCTGGTAACACGTTTATTTCCACATAGCTTCCGTACTCTGACACATAATTTCTGGCTACGATTGGCATACACACGTATTGTTATATTGGTATAGCATAAAATGATTTCTTGAATAAAGAGCCTTAGAACAAACCATACACCAATAACTACTAATCCATGTCGGTAACACAATTACCTACTTCGTCCATAATGTACTCCATATTTACAAGTTAAGAAGTGCTACAAAAACGTTCCAGCTTGATAAATTACAAAATTTTAGCAATGACTACCTCTACAGCATTTCACCGGCGAGAAATGTACGAAAATTCCATAAAACATATCTGCGTAAACTGAACACACGCTGCAATAAACAAATGAAATTGTTTCCTTTCTGTACATTTAACCACATAAATCTGCTAAGATTGGTAACGTAAAAATATTCTTACTATTCCAGCACTTCATTACACAACAGAGGTATATAAGATGTAAAAACAATAACTGTTCGCACTAAACCACTATAAGACTGCTTAGCAAAATTGAATCAACAAGCGTTATTTGAAACGTATTGCAATTATCAGATATAACTGACAGTCCAATACTAAGAATACATCAATCATTCTAGAATATTGCTTGGTATAATACTTTTGTAGTTACATTATCTCCACTTATAACAATGCGTGGGTTTGTGCGGTTGACCCGTACAGTGTGCGCAGCGGGGTAAGAACAACACTTTTTATTTTGAGAAGTTCTAATATATATATATATATATAGTTCTCACTTTCTTTAGGCCTATTATTTTAGCATATTCTTTTCCTTAAATATATTTGGATCATTTGCCGTTATTACATAGAAGAGCAGTACTGCAAGTCGAAATATTGTTTTTACAGGCCGTGTTGACTTCAAACATTTGTTGCTATGAGCCAATGTAATCGTACTGTGCATTATAGAATATAGAGAATAGCAACAGCTCATCAATTTTACACAACTACTATATATTTAACTTATTTAGCTTACGTATAAATAATAGTACTGATAAAATAGTCGTGTGACATAGAAATACCCGTGTATTTATTGGTGCATAAAATTAGCGTACTTTTTAATATTTTAATTATCTTATGCAAATATTTAAGGACTTAAGAAACAAAAAAAATAGTCCGTCGAAAAATTTAAAACAAATTAATACCTTTATTTAGATTAACCATGCACTCTAACCACTTTGCTGCAAATACTTGCAGGCTATACTAAGGTTAATTCTACTACAGGTTAGGAAGCTGAAGGGTTTTCTTATGGACGAGTTTGACAAGAGGCAAGCCCTGTCACCAATTGTACTCTTATCGCTAAGGGGGCTAGAAAATGTGAGGCAATATTAAAATTAAATTTATCTAGGATATTTAAAATTAAAAATCTTTAAGTTTCATTTTTGTGATAGTTGAAAGATTACTTATTTTTCCTTTTAAACTTTATTTGCAAAATAATCTACTCGCATTTTTAAACTATTCAAACATTTGAAATTATTCAAACCAATCTTTGATTGGTCAGTGTAATCCCTTACCGATTGCAGCGAACCTAGCGGACGAATTTGTCCACTGCCAAACTAATAACATTGAGCTATTTTCCTAACC
>PNEQ01095174.1:0-12284 GCA_003012365.1 Medauroidea extradentata
AAAAAAAACATGTCCACTAACCAACGCTTATAGCTCATTAGGGACCAGGACTTTGTTTGACACATCGTTCTTGAGCAAAGAAAACACAAAATAGTTTAAATCTCATGTAATAACCAATTCCAGGAGTAATTCTCCTTTACACAACAGTTACATTCGTTTCCGCAAAATGCCATTAAATATCCATGAACACTGATAAAATTACAATTCATATTAATATGCATATAGCATCTCTCATATTATCGATGGACCTGATGTACATACAAGTGTACTTTAATCCTCTCCTTTGACCATCGCCCCCATTTGACTCGTGGGCAGCTATGCTTTACCACTCACTCACTGATGCTCGACACGTTTCCTCCCCAAAAATGTGGAGTTATTTTCACAAAGTTAAAACCATTTGGGCCCAGAAATCGACCTGTTGTGTCCCGCATGCGGTGTTAAACCAAGCGCGTGCTATCACTCACTACAGTGCCGTCGCTAAAGACTTTGACAGCCCAACTGCCGGCGCGCCCCAATTTACACTCTCTCGGGAAGGCGACGAGGGAAAATGTCCCCTAAGGGAATTGGTCACTCACCAAAATCCTCGATGAACCTTTCAAATTAAGGACGCTCACCACTCCCTGAGCAGATAAGATCACTTATGTCCTCCTTCAGCACGACAGCGCGAGCTACGCTTGCGTACTTCTTGCCCCCCCGGCACGTCCATTCTTCTACACGTGAATTACCGTCTACCAAGGCACAAGCCCAGATCCCAGAGCTCGCGATGTGAGCTGCTCGGCTTCCAACCTGAGAGTGACTTCCCTCTCTACGCGCCGCGACACCGCGGCTCGCTCGCCTCGCTAGCGCCCCTGCCGCCGGCCGGCGGAACTCGACCCCCCCTCCCTCCAGGTCCCCCCCCTCCATGGCCAGTGGAGCGGAAGGTCCGGTGGGGAAGGGGAGGCTAAGGCACCGTCAACCGGGGGCGATCCCTTTCTCATAAAGAAGCGGCCGAAGCCAGCCTCGAGGTTCATAACAAATAGGGGCAAACAGACATACTGCTCAGGCCCCAACTCAAAACTCAAGAAAACCCCACCACAGAAACTAAAGAAACTAAAACTCCAAAAAGAAACAAACCCAAGAAAATACGACCTAAAAGCAGTAGCATCCGTTCACTTGAACGTGAAAAGCATGACAATAGTCCGTTGGGTTCAAGATATATCGACGATTAATTGAAAACACTTTTTACCACATTTAACCCCTTTTCACATCCTCAGGTGACGAATTTCGAAAATTCGTGAAATTACTTTTCAGGTATTTGTGTAAACATCAATCTTAAACAAAAATCACATCGCTATGTAAAAATTAACAGGATCAATTTATATTGATAGTGAATCGAAAATACATTTCACCCTTTTTTTAACCTCTTTAGGACTGAATTCGGAAAATATGTTTTACAGATACTTGGGATATTTACAAAAGTATCAATTTAAAGCAAAGAGCACTTCAATATTTTGATTGGTTTGCTAGATATGGAGGGATGATGGAAAACACATTTCACGCATTTTCACACCTTTGACTAACGAATTTCGAATCGTCGTGGAGTCCTGTCATAGATATTTGTATACGTAACCAATTAATGAATGTGTGTCATGGTTGACATCTAAGACTTTTCTTCGACATATTAGGCCAAAGGTAATTCTAGTTGGCACAACATACGTTTTGATGAAGCTGTTTGCGTCCTGGGACCTTGTCTTGGCAGCGAGCGACTACACACACGTGTACAATAATTTGTGTGTGCAAGGATGTATCTGGAAACTGATTAGTTCAAAAACATCATACACGATGTGTCAAACCTATGTCACTTGTGCCACTTTTGACAACTACCTAGCCACAGCTCCTGACGCTCACTCGCTCAGCAGATGGGACGTCATGATAATACTACTCCCTTTGTTTTGCAGTTCTTTCACTTCTCTAGCTCTGCTGGCCGTGTGAAAATAATCTGCTTGTATAATGATTCTACTCTGTGCACGAGTTTCTTACACACTTCACCAATGTGCATAGAGAGGGATCGACGTATACAAGTGTATCCACAGCTGTTATTTACGGTCAAGCCAATTGCATGTGCGTGCATATGTGTAGGCGCGAGTGCACGTATGGGCTAGCTAACGACTTACACCAGACGTGCTGTTGCAAGTGTGGTACTGCCCTATGCCAAGCATATCTGCGACATGCACCCGACGTTTGGTAGTGTCGATATGAACTGTCCTGGTTTCACTTGTTAAAAGAATGATTTATAGTGTATATATCATTAAATTACATGATGGTAATTATATTTAATAGCTTTTAATTAACAAAACGGAAAACGTCATAAAGCTTAAATGAACACAACGTATAATCGTAATATCACAGGCACAAAGACAGCCTACCGTATCCAAGGGAACGAGACATAGGTGGCAAAAAAAGTTACGGTGCGCACATGATGAAGATGAGGTGAGCGAACGGGCTTATTGGAGTGGTTGGCCGGTGGTGGGAAAGAGTTGGGCGGGTCGATGACCGTCCGGGGGATAGGAAGGGGCATTTGGGCCGGCCGGCTGGCCATTGCGTTGCGCGGGAGGAAGGGGCAGAAACATATATTTTTAGAACAAACACGCTATGTGCTGCAGTACAGTTTTTGAGAAACAACTGCAACTACTTGCGGCCATAATTAATGCAACGCCTTTTACTGCTATTTTCATTGATTAAAAATTTTTTTAAGCAAATTTTTTTTTCAATTTTCCACGGTTCCTGGAAAAAGGGTCGTTACTTCGAGAGGGTCTTTATTCCCGGGGTCATATAATCGAGAGTTGACTGTATTCAGTGCAGCAAGTAACTTTTGTGAAAAGAAACAAAATTGGCTGGACCTTGAATGTGTAAATTATTTGTTTTAGGAGTGAGTTATTAAAGGATATTAAGGATACAGTGGCACATACTTTTTTTTTTTTTCACTGTTTCAGTTTCAGTCATAAATCAGTATTCTTTGTTTTTTTTTTCTGTTGTATTTATCTTTGATACTTTTTACATAAATAAGAAGAAATTAAAGTAATGGAATTTGTTAGGAAAACACTTAAATTTGTCATTTTTGGTTAGTGTATAGTATGTGCATAAATAAACTCAACATAGATTAAGCGATAGCTAGAATATTTATTATTTTTTATTTAGAAACTGAAATTCAGATTTGTGTGGAGGTATTCAGATTTGTAAAGTATGGAATGTGACAGATCACAATTTTTTATCCTGTACACTTCTCCATAAAATTGCAGCACAAGAAGAGATCTTAGGCTTTAAGGTGTATTGAACTTGTTGGCTGGTTAATGTGTGACTTTCTTAAAATTATTTGCTCGTCAAACATTTGCTTGGTGAAATTGTGTGGCTCTAGCTATAAGGGAGACTGCCCATCCTGTTAACATTACATTTTAGAATTGTTTTCCACTACAAGACATTTAAAATGTCAGGAATACCTAAATGTTTCACCAGTATTTATCAGTCACAATCATCATGTTAACAAAACAAAGCGTGATAACTACAAACAAAGTCACCCCACACCATACAGTGTATTTGGCAGCATGCAAGTTACACTGATGTAATATCATTGGATGCTCTATGCCTCAGAAATGACAGTCTTGCTTATTTTGAATGCCTTTATGTTGAAGTGTGTTTTGTCAGACATTATAAGTTGATGAATAAATGATTTGTTATCTCTGAATATGAATAGCATAATTTCAGCACTGATTACTGATAATGATCCACTGGTGTAGGTAGCTGCACTCTTCAAGAGTATTTTGTAGAGGAACAACTTTAAATCATTCCCAAAAATTTGCTGTAAGAATGTTTGGAAAAATCCTGAGTCCATAGCACTTCCTTGTGTCAATGTTTGTAATTGATCTTCATTTTTTTTTGTTTCATAATGAGCAGAACATGTTCTTGTTGTAATATTAAAGACAGAGGTACAACTACTTACAGATGATACTTGTTAACAGGTATATGCACATGAAGGGACGTCACATTTTTTTTAGCGGAAGTGCATGTAGGATTCATTTCGGTCCGTTTTATTTTCAAGGTAATACATTAGTTTTAGATTCATTATGTCCAAGGGCTGACGTCTGACCTAGTAAAGATAGCAGTAAGCTC
Organism: Medauroidea extradentata; assembly: GCA_003012365.1. Lineage (NCBI taxonomy): Eukaryota > Metazoa > Arthropoda > Insecta > Phasmatodea > Phasmatidae > Medauroidea > Medauroidea extradentata. The sequence continues at coordinate 4,147 of PNEQ01095174.1, forward strand.
TTAGTGTCAAGGTAATGGACTAATTATTTTTGTTATAAAGTTCCACTTTTTAGTTGTCTTTTTTATTTGGAATTCTTGTTTATAATCCTAGACCTCAGCTCTCATATGTACCTGCAAAAACTCAAATTGAGAAATCAGCAGACCATAACATTATACAGTAATAGCTTACTTTCCATTGTTTTTACTTAATCAATTTCTTTGCATCCTTAAGACGTACATAGAAGGATGGATGCGTGGTAAAGGCCCCAAACCGGGCTGACAGCTCTTCAGACGGACACTAGTAATCCTCGGCGCAATACATACGCGACAGCGCGTCCGCTACCACGTTGCTCGCACTTGGGATGTGAGTGACAACAAACTGAAACTTTAAGAGTCTAAATGCCCAGCGTCCTAGCTTGCCAAAATCATTCGAGTGACTAAGCAACCAAGACAAGGCTTGATTGTCGGGACAAAGGTCGAATTCGGCCGAACTTAGAAAAGACTCAAATGTTGAGGCACCCCAAACACACGCCAAGGCCTCCTTCTCAAAGGCACTCAATTTACACTCGCCCTCGGGCAAGGTCCGACTAGCTTAGGGTACCGGTACCACCTTTCCGTCTTGCCGTTGCCCGAGATCTGCGCCTAGCATAACACTAGAGGTACCAACATTCAAAACCAATCGGTGATCAAAATTCGCCAAATGTAAAGCAGGTGTTGCTGCTAGACCCGCTTTTAAGGCCTTAAAGCTACGCTCTTCATCTTCACCCCCAACAAACGGAACATTCTTATGTTTGAGACGATTCAGAGGGACAGCAAGTTCGGCAAAACAAGGTATGAAACGAGCGTAATACCCCAACATCCCACTAAATCTCGACACCCCCTTAACAGTCTTCGGGCGGGGAAAATTCATCACCGGCGCAACTCGACTAGGGTCCATCAATAACTGACCTCCCGACACAACATAACCCAGAAATTTTACTGACTCAGACGCCCACGTCACCTTTGACGGGTTGACCGTTAAACCCGCTTGCCGCAATCGACCCAACACCCCTCGCAGGTGCACCAGATGTTCACTGAAAGAATTGCTATAGACCACAATGTCATCTATATAATTGTAGACAAACCTAAATTTAAAGTCAGCCAACACATGATCCAAAACTCGAGACAAAGCCTGCTTGCCAAAACACGCGCCCATGGGGATCCTATTAAACTCATACTGCGCCCATTGGGTGCTAAACGCAGTATATTTACGGCAGTCAGGATGGAGGAGGCACTGATGGAAGCTCGTGTTCAAATCAATAGTGGAAAATATTTTGGCCTTGCCCAGATGCTGCAAAGCAGTGTCAACAGTGGTTGCAGGAAAAGGGTCCAAATGTATTTTCTTGTTTACAGCACTAATGTCCGTGACTAACCGGTAACTACCATTCCCCTTTTTTACTAAGAATGCAGGACACGCATAGTCCGAAGTAGACAGCGAAATCACGCCCTCAGACAACAGCTTATCTACAATGCCGCGCATGACATCCAGTTTGGGAGGACTGTAGGTGTAAAAGGGCACCCTCACCGGCACATCATTGGTCAGGGAGAACTGATAAGGCAAAACGTCGCACCGCCCGGTGCACGTTGTGATGATGTTACTGAAGTCATTCAATAGCGACTGCAACAATTCCTCATCATCACGAAACACAGTAGCCACTCGCCCTCTAAGGGCATCAGAATGACTCATACTGGAAATCAATGGATACGCAGAACCCGGCAAGAAACTAAATTTCCACTGACACACGTGTAAATCAACTACAGCTTGCACATGACTCAAGAAATCCAGACAGAGTACTGAGTCCGCAATTAAGACGTGAAAATACAAAATCTAAAATTCCAGGAAAATGTGCCGATCTTGATGTGAAGTACAATCGCATGTGTGTACTGAACAACACCCCCATTAGCCATACACGCAGACAAGCGTGCGCCCTCAGACATTCTAGAAAAAAGAAAGGGACTTTTTTTAAACAAACAATCCACAAAACCTTCTCCCACAAAGGAGTGAGAGGCTCCAGTGTCTGTTACAGTGAGGTGTCAAATTCATGACACGAAACAATCAGTGCGTGCCAAAGGAAACATTACCTTCTTGCCCCCGTATACCCGCTTAAGACAGGCCACTGCTAGTTTCTCGGACACGCATCACGAAAGTGCCCAGGTCGGCGACACTTGAAGCACAAACGCCCTTCGCTGTCTACACCAGGCATGGGACAACATATGGCACTGTGCCCGTATTTAGTGCCATTACTACACCTCTGCCCCTGCCCAATCTGCGCCACACTAGGTAAGGCAGCTCGTGGAGCGCTACCGTCAAAAATCAGACTGCGTACGACTAACTACGGGAACGGATTTACATTCATCGCTGGACACAGGACGTATGGCCGAAGTAGTAGAACTTGAGACCACGCTGTGATAATCTTTAGTTATCTGCACTTCCCTATCCACAGTCAGGGTGAATTCCCTCAACCCCCTTAAAACTAGTAGGTGTTGCACTACCAAAACGGTGCAAACAAGCTTCAGGCGAAAGATGATCCAAAATGGTGGACACCAACTTGCTTTCAGTACGACACAAATTCATGGCCCGCGCATACTCTCGCACGTCTTGAATATACCCTGACACAGTTTCTCCAAATTTCTGAAACCGATCGACGTATTTGCGTTTTAAAGTTGACCACACACTACCTGAACCTGCGCAGCCCAGCAGGCGTGTTTTAAAGGATTCGTACTGCCCATCTGCACGTACAACAAAAAGGAAGCAGCTTGACCCTCAATCCTGGTCGACAAACACACCAAAAACGTGCGCTCGTCACTGAGAAGCGCCTAACTATAAAACACACGGTCGGCATTGACCAAAAATTGCAACACATCGTCGGGTTGCACGACTCGCAACACACCAACAGCGCTCAAGCACGTCATCAATGCTGTTTGCGACATGGTGACAGGCCCCTCATTCATCGACCCTGCTCCGGCTAACGGAACATTCCCGACGGCTCGCAGGGAATTACAATATGCGTACGCTCGAATACGCAACGCAGTCACGTCCTCACTGTCGACAAAGCCACCCCTGCCTCACGTAAATAATTATAGCGTTCCAAATACCCCATTCGAAGCACAAAGTCGCCTCAAGCACCCACAGTAGCCATAATTCAAATAAATCAGGAAATCTAACTCACCAACTGCACAAACCACCAAGCAACATAACACGCACATCCCGACTCCCAATAAAAACTGCAGAGCCACAATCTCCAGTTTACCGGACTAAATGGGTAGAAAATGGCCAAACACAACTCTTAACTCGGGATTCAAACCCGAGCAGTGTCGTGCAGGATTTTTGCCCTTCTGGGCACAAACAGCCAGACTGAAGCCCTAACCAAGGTTAAGTCTGACCGACACGGGCTAATCCCAGAGTGTAGTAACACAAAACCAAATCCTCAACACAGAATACAACAATCAAACAAAATATAGCAAACTGAGAGATTCAACTCTACAGAAACCGTAATCAGAATCAGATCAAAATGGGCAGTTTATTAAAGCTCAAGTGCACATTGGAGGTAACAATAACCGTATACAAAATATAGCTCTCATGATACAAAAGAAATTGCGGGCTCAACAGCTTTCAGCAGAAACAAGAAAGTTACAAGGTTAATCCGAACAAGAAATGAACCCCTTGAATCAGTTAATCATCTTACAAAAGTACTAACGCAAAATAGTACTTACCAAGACTTGCCGGCGGAGCATAGAGGTAGAGAGTGGAAAGGCAGAACCTAGCTGGTCGAGAGCAGAACGAAGAGTGGTACAACACACGATGGCAGGAGGTCGGACAGAATTGCGGAGGGGAAGGGGAGGTAGGTCGGCCGAAGGGAGGGGACAACGAAGACTGCAGAGGAGACCCGAAGTTGTATGAAACGGTGAGGCATGCGGGCACTACAGTTCAAAAGCGCAGGGTCGGTAAATGCATAGTCCAGATGTCAACACCAACACGGGGCACCATAATTAGTTCAGGTAGTTCAGGGGGCACAATATAGTTAGGCACTAGGTTCCGATGCACGTCCTCTTCAGACGGGAGGTGCTGTCCCAGCACACCATGTATGCACCTACAATAAAGGAAAAAGAACAAGAGACATAAATGTTATTTACTCAAGATGAAACTGTACTCTATTTTGTGGCTTGTCCTGTATATTAAATTTACACAATTTGCTTTGCCTTAAATACGTATAGTTTGGTCAAAGTAAAAAGATGTTTTATCAAAATTTGAGCCATACTTTTAGAAGAAAAAGCTATCTTTTTTCTCTTCGTCTTCTTACCTTACACATACATAGATGAAATAATATGTCTTACACACGTGCTGTGTATTCAGATTCCTCGGGTGGGATAAGAAGTGTTTGGGATTGGATGGTGCCTTGGGTGCATCCAATAATCGACTTCCAGCAAGTCATAGTAGTTACGATGCATAGCAAGAAGAGAGAGTGGGAGAAAGATTAGAGATACTTAGTGGCTTAGCTCAGTGGGTGGTGATCACACTCGGTTGTGCCTTTTACAGTATACAGTAACTAATATCGGCCTCTTGGCCTCATTGAGGGAACATCTGCACTAAAGTCTCGAGAAAATAGCAGGGTAATGACACCACAGCCATGCATCTGCACCACTTAAGATCTAGATGAGGCCACCAGCTGACAACTCCTCATCTTTGCTTAAGCCTCCACTCACCGGCAGATCTGAGACAACCCATTACTGTATATAACATTCATCTAACCAGCGGCCAGGCCCCGAGCTCAACAGGCACGCCAGTAGATTCTTAAACCAGATTCTATCCTGAAGAATTTGGGGTGGGTTATAGCATAACAGGGCTTCGACTTGGTCTACTAATGGCATTATCTGTTTTCCAATTGGAAATGGCAATATAAGAAGGTAGAGGTGTAGCCGCATGTTTGATAATTGGTTGATATCCGTCCAGCTAGTCACTTACTATATTCTCTTTCTTACAATAGTAACAGTTTTGGTAGCAGTGGCCTGAACCTTTGGAGCAAGTTGGTTGAAACTCCATACTGACCATACTTAGTTTGGCGAAAGCATCTGAGGTGTATGAATATGAAAAGACACAAACAATATTTTATTAATACAAAAATATCAACATTTTATAGGAAATATGTACACTAGGGATACTGAAAAATAATCTTTAGAAGCAGGTTAGTTGAGAGCAGAAAAGATGATTTCTTTTGTAAGTTTGGGTATTGTAGAACAGGCATAAATTATGAGTCATGTATAGTTGAATTGGGGGCAGTAGGCACATACATTCTATTCTCCTCCCTTTAATTCAATCAGTTTTTTCAAACATCCTAAAAATTTCACAAAACTGTTTTATATTTGTGGGGACCAGTATTAACGGGCGGCTCTGAGAGCGTTGTTTGTTGAAATCGTCGCCTAGATAGGGTTGCAGGCGGCAGGACGGGGAGGGAGGGAGGGGTGGCCGGCTCGGACGAATAGTGTGACGGCGCGCAAGCAGATAACTGTACGCTGTTTCCACATCAGCACGCACAGAGAACGAAGCAAGGACACCTGCAGCTGCAGCCTTTACGGACGGACCTTATCCCACTTGCGGAGCTGCGCTTGAACTCCGCATGCAGAGCCTACGAAACCAATCGCTCACCCGCTTGTTCCACAAAGTATTTGCGAAAAATTCATTAAATATCTACCACTTGGCCTACAGATTGTAAAGATTCTTACAAAATTGTTAAATGTTTTACACATTGTGACCTAAAGGCTAAAAATATGCTGAGTGTAATATTCATAGACCTTAGATATGTTGCATAATATTTTAATACTGTTTCATCAACAGGTTACCAAGCCACAAATGAGCTTATTACTTTAAATGCACAAATGTAGCAAGGTACTCGCAAGTAATGCAGCGTAGGTACCATGACAAAAACAGGTGGTAAGAAAGAAAAAAATAAAACAGACAACAGTTTCCAGTCTGCCTTCCTAAGGAAAAATTGGCTTATAAGATTACCTTACTGTCTGTGTGTCTGCTTTTGTGGCTGTTTATGGGCCCCCCCCCCTCCTCAAATATATTTTGAACACATGCACAGATTTCAACCAAACTCTATAAAATAATAGGACCTCACTTTTATACTTTTCAAAAACGCTTTGCACTGTCTTTCAAAATGTTGGCCATTTGAATTGTGTGTGTGATACGGTATATCTCTGTAACTATTAAGTGAATTCGAACCAAATTTGGTACGCTCAACGAGCATGTAATGTGCATTAGGTTTTGATATTTTTTGATCACAGGTATGCCATTTCGAAAGCTAGTACCATCTAATTCACTACATAGTTTATGCTATATTTCAGGAAACGTTTAAACTAGTATTATAAAATTTTGTAGTGTGGTAGTGTTATGACAATTAGTCTTATACACATGTTAATTAAGAAGATTAGTCGTTGACTTTCTAAATGCTAGCCATACCAAATACACACATATTAGAAACAAAATATGTGTAAAGTACATGTACCATATACACAGAAAACAATGTCAATCGAGCTTGGCAATCGTTAGACAAATAAATGTTTCAAATAAAATCGTACACATGCGCAAACCCATGCAGACCTAGTAATGCAATAATTACAATTACCTTACACTGTTCTTGCAAGCTCAGCAAATTTCAGAAGTTGGTTAAATATATACAAAGAACTTAACTTAAATATGTTTTCTTATAATATTCAGTAACGTAACGTAAAGAAAATGCACTAACTGTCAATGTGGAAGTCATTCCACATTTTTTTCTTTTGTTAGAAGCCTTGCTGCATATAAAAACTGCAGTAAAGAAATCAAACGTCGGATTCTCATGAAATTAGCACACAGAAATACAGAATCGTTTAAAATGAGACACCTCCTGTTATTCCAGAGTTAAATTATAAAAATGCACAAATCCATAGAGCACTACTAATGCAATAATGATTGTACTTGCAATTTCACAAAATTTCAGAAGTATAATGACAAAATATACACAAAACAACTAAATGTAAACATGTTTCCTTATTATATTTAGTGATAAGTCTAATTCACATGATGCATACTGTCTATATTTGGAACTTATTCTGCTTCTTCATTTTTAAGATACGCTGACTTCTGTACTACAGTTATGAATGCAGGTTCACGAATTGTATTCCGAACTGGGAAAATAAGTCCCAGGTTCTGCGATTTAGGCTAACATGCAATACATATTAAATCGCTTCAATTTTTAGAATCATTTCCTGCCTTCAAAATGTTTCAGTCCTTATTATTTTTTCTGTATGAAGACTTTCCAGTTTATCTGCCAACACTATAAAGTAGTAGAATTCATGCTCAGTTATGTTCAGTGCTCCTTGCATTTGATAAAGCATTGGGGCGTCTTTTTTTAAGTGTTAATGTATTGATGGATGCCATCAACAAAAATAAGTTCTTTTTCTGTCTAGTATTTTTCATTAGGCCTAGTGACTTAGCAGAAGGAGTACATTTCACCTCAATCAGAGCATTTTCCTCTGTAACGAAACCATCTAGACTTGCACCAAAATGACCACCTGTCGACATTCAAAACTATGTCTGCTTCGAAGCTCTTAATAGCGATGTATTTATTATGGATGCCATACTCCAAAGCAAGTGTTGCAATATTATGTTTGTACAGAAGTCGCTTGACAAAACTACAACATTGCGTGGAATCTTCCCGCTGGCAAACCTCTCAATAATTACTTTATGTTAAACGACCTTGTCGTATATCATGCCATTTTTCACTTTCTCTTTGTGCAACTGTCTGCACACCAGTTCGGTCTCATTCTTATACAGTAATTGGAAAAGATTCGACAAAAAGCTTGCATGTTTGCTGTATGACCTCGGTATCTTCAGGTTCCAATACATTTTGTCCATAGTCTTCATCTGGAGGAGCTAACGCTTTTATGTATTTTCGTTTGTTTCTTGCTTGGGCAGTCAAGTCTAGACGCCATTTGACTGCTTCACGTGGCTGTATTTTACGCTTCATCAGCATCATGTGAGTCTGTCCTGAACTCCGACCAGTCAGGGTCTTGAATGGGCTCAGTACTCGCGAATGACCACGTAAGAGTTGTAATCCAGCGACGTTAACAACTTCTTT
>PNEQ01095175.1:0-12285 GCA_003012365.1 Medauroidea extradentata
AAGTGACAACAAGGCGTCGCCCTGGCCTAACAAGGGTGCAACAAATAGTGTGTGTCTGTTTTATATGTATACAACCCGCAGGACATCAGTGACCAGCAGGGTAGCCGCTGGGCCGTCGACCACACTCCCTGAGGCTGGGATCTCATGCTCGTGTTCCGCCGAGCTGGCCATCCATGCGGAACTGGCGCCTAAGGGTATAGTTATCTGTCATTTCCCCCCTGACTGCAGCATCGCCAAAATCCCTGCACACTGGTCACGTCACTGTGAACCACCCAGTTTGAGATGAACACATTGCTGCATGCTCAAGATAATTACTGTAAAATTACATGTGCGAATGCTAGCAAGTACTGTACTGATAATTTTTTCTTTGTCATGTGAAATGTGCAACACACTCTGGATATCCATATTGGACATCATTACCAGGTAAAGTCTTTTGAGACTCCATTAATCAAGTGGCATTTGCCAGCTTACTTCTGCATTTGTGAGAACTACTAATTTTCCCCAAATGTTTTTTTTCTGGCCGACTTATTTTTTTTTTTATGTTTTGCTACAAAATATGTCAAAGCAAATATATAATTGTTTTTGTGGCAAATAAAGGCATAAATTTATGTAAAAATCACTACAGATTTGTACGAAGTATGGTTACATACAGTCTAATATTATTTTTCAAGAAATTCAATACCAAATACTTGAATAATTTGCACCAGAATGTGGGAAACTCGGTAACATTGCCTTAATATACACAGTATTTTCATGACAAAGTCCCACTTTGAGGGATGATGGAGAAGAAAAAAAGAAGAGAAATGTGGTGGATAAGTAGGTGTCAAATCTCATAGATAGTGGCCTTCTGTCTAGAAATGGCATTCAAATATGCCAGATCAGCTATCTAATTACCTTGTCTTTAAGCAGATATTATTTTTATTTAATAATTTACAATTTTGTAAACAGCACTTTGTATTTCCTTATAATTGCTTTGTGTGTGTGTGTGTGTGTGGGTGTGTATACACACACAGTGCCCAGAAACAGCCGTATAATAAGCACACTACATGAATCCTGGACTGAATTGAAGACAAAAATTTAAGTGGTAAATGTTGTACGAAAACGTTTTCCGTGTACAATGTGGCAACACAGCACTAAGTTACACCTCTCTTGTGCTCCAAAGATACTAGACTGCCACTGTTTGGGCGGTCATATTATGAGCCCAAGAAGGCATCTTCTACTCCCTTGCCATATTGCCTCATTGTGACCAAAAGGAAGTTATCATACTGTAACGGTGCGGCCGCAAGTTACTATTTTTCATCCTAATTCTTAATCTACGCCGCTGTTGTTTAGTCGTTTATTTATTTATTTTTAGTGCTCTTTTGGTCTGGTTGGTACCATGGTTCTAGTTATTCGTTTTCTTGGTTTCCTATCTTGACAGTGTGTGCTGGTTTCGATGCCGCGAGGCAGCGCTGTATTCGGCGTTGCATTGGACCTGAGCGAGGAGCGCGCTCGACGGCAACCTGTCTGAGAGTGGCTGTGTTTGGCGCGGATGTCTTTGTTCCTTCGATGAAGTATGATTTGGGGCAGGTTGCCCTTCCTACTTGTTCCTGTGGATTTTCCTGGCGTCAATGTGCTATACGTGGGGTGGTGAATCTGCTGGAGGAACGACGAGATGCTGGGAGCCGGAGTGCAGCGTTACGATATTTTACCATGGGTCTGCCTAGAACATGGGTCTTCCAGCCGTTTTAACCAGTTCTTTGGACTTAAGGTATTTACTGCACTGAACTTATTCATATCCGACCCATGTCGAGAAGACCCCCGAGTAGTCCCTTGTTCTGATAGAAGCCCGTGAAATGGGAACTATACCCTGTTTCGCCTTAGTTGCTGTTATTTGGGCCAACATTTTGGATTTTTGCAAGGGCAGGACCGTCTCTAGCCACGAAATCAACTTATACCTATCTTGGATGCAAATACAGTGAGAGACAGACTGGTATGTGCTTGTTACATGCGTGTCTGTACTATTGTCAACCTGGGGCGAGCTATACAGTAACCTGATTGTCTCTCCCATTCGGCTGTGAAATAAATTTTTTAAGTCAGTACACTATGTTTCTGTGTTTTTAGACAAAGACAATTCCCCATCTCATTAAGTAATACTGTATGCTGTATTTTGAGTGCTTGTTTGCTGTGTATGCTTTTAAGGGCATCAGCGAACTATTTAGAGAGCTTTCTGGGTGTTTGCCTTCTATATACCGCTCACACCTAGATGACAGTTAAAATAAATAAAGTATTTTTGTTACTCGCGGCCCACTATGTGTTTATCCTTTGAAGTTAATCCCTGGGAGTACTATTCTGTTGTTATTTACTCTTTACACAGTAGTGATTACAGTACAACATTTTGCCACTAATATTTTTGTCTCAAAGTTAGTCCAGGATGTTGGTTATTAAATCTCAATTCCAAAATACTGTTTGTTAAACATGTAAATAAATAAGTTACTGTTAAAACTAGTGGAGTTGGTACCAGTCACCAACCAAGATGGCGTTTGGTGTGTTATGTATTGAGGATATGCAGTAAATAGTCTTGAAAATGTAATCCTGACTCGTTATATATTTCAAATACTACCCAACTCCAACAAGTTATGGGCCCAGGAGTGTAGTCAGATTACAGAACCAAGTGTTTCGGTACGCGAGTTCACAGAGAACCTGAATTTGGTACGACCTAATGTTGTGTTTACGAATGAATGCGCGTGGAAAACTGTGGTAAAACGTCCGAAAATAACCTGGTATCAAAAGTTATGGTGAGTAATAAAGCAAGAGAAAGCCAAATACGCTGGCTACCCGACATCAAAAAACTACAAGGAACTGAAAATTATAGTTAGTGGAAGTTCGGCATGGAAATGTACCTAACTGCGGAGGACTTGTGGCCGGGTGTTACCGCCGAGGACAGTGACGCAACCGAGGACAAAAAGGCAAAATCCAAAGTATGTCTAGTGATAGATGAGAGTCAATATTCTATTGTCGAAAGCTGCAAAACGTCAAAAGAAGTTTGGATAAAACTAGAAAACACATACGAAAACAAAGGTTATCCCTACTGAGGAAGTTGTTCAGAATACAGCTGAAGGAATTTAGCTCCATTGAAGAGTATCTGCACGAAATTCTATCCTTGTCACAGAAGCTGGAAGCAATAAATGCCAAAATTTATGAGTTCATAGGAGTTATTATGCTGGCTAGTTTAACAGAAGATTATGAACCCATGATCATGGCAATGGAAAGCATCGGAGTAAAAACCACTTCAGACTACATAAGGTTCCCACGCTTATCCCAAAGGTGACAGGTCACATCCGAGGAATCATCACTGGCCACCAAAAATGGGAGAGACAACAACTCAGTGATGATTACTTGCTACAAGTGCAACAAGAAAGGACACATGGCAGATGTGTGCAAGAGCCATATTGTTTGTTTCAATTGCAACAAGAAAGGTCATAGGTTGAACGAGTGTGGTGCAAAGAAGAGCTATCCAAAGAAGGAAAATGCACCAAGAAATAAATCTACCACATTAATCGCAGTCCTATCATTGGTGACCACCGGCAACGGGGACTGGATAGTGGATTCGGGAGCTACATCCCAAATGACGAGGAACAAAGGTTGGTTAGAAGATATAAGGGAAAATACTCAAGAAATTTTTGTTACAAACAGAAATTAAATCATGTCACAAGGTACAGGCTCAGTCAAACTCAGGTGTGATGTTACAGTTTCCGATGTTCTCTATGTACCTGATTTGTCAGCAAACCTACTGTCTGTCAGCAAAATGACCAAAAAGGGACTTGAGGTATTTTTTGATGATGAGGTGTGCAGAGTTTACGATGACTGCCAAATAAGAGGGAATGCAATTGCAACCGTGGTAAATGAAGGTGGTGTTTACAAAGTGAAGTGCAGCTCAAACGAGATGAATACTCATAACCAAGACCGAGACAAAGTCCTCAGTGCACAAAACAGAAAAGAAAATGGTGCAACAGTAGCCCTACCAAGGAATTTGTGGCATAGGAGGTTAGGGCACTTAAACAGAAAATCCACAAACACATTGAAAAACATATCAATTGGAATGGAGTTCAGCGATGATACTGACAGTGGCTGTATAGCTTGTTTGAAAGAAAATAAGTGTAGAAATTCCTATAGCAAACATGCAGGGATTCAGTCTGAGAGAGTGCTCCAGTTAGTGCACTCAGATAGTTGTAGACCCATGAGTACACCCATATGGGGTGGTGCTCCTTATGTGCTAATATTCATTGATGACTTCAGCCGGAAGACCGTCACTTACCTGATGAAAAACAAAAATTAAGATTTGGACAGACTCAAAGAGTTAAAAAATCTAGTTGAGAAACAAACAGGAATGAAAATAAAAGCACTTAGGACTGACAATGGAGGAGAGTACATAAACATAAATTTTGACAGTTTTCTGAGAGACTATGGCATAATTCATGAGAAAACAACATCTTTTTCCCCTGAGCAAAATGGAGTAAGTGAACAAGTGAACCGGACTTTGATAGAAAAGACGAGGACCATGTTGGAAGATAGTGGCCTGGACAGGAAATACTCGGGCGAGGCAGTTAACACCGCAACCTACCTCAAAAACTGAAGTCCCACAAAAGCTGTAAAAGGGAAGACACCAGAAGAGGTCTGGACTGGGAGGCAAGTAAAAGTATCCCACTTGAGAACGTTCAGTTGCAAAGCAATGAAGCTCATCCTAAAACAAAACAGGACTAAGTTGGACACCAAGAGTGAAGAATGTATACTTGTGGGCTACAGTGAAGAGTCAAAGGCCTACAGGCTAATCAATCCTAAAAATACAAAAAGGGTAATAATTTTAAGAGATGTAAATTTCTTGGAGAATATACAAGGTGTGGAAAACCAAAGCCCTGAGATGGATGAAAGGCAAATTGGACAAGATCCTATGGCGTTCATAGATGAAAATGCAGACACTGGGGAAACAAATAGTCTATCAGATGAAGAACCCTTCTATGGTTTCAATAATTCACAAGATGAGGCGGAAGATTGTGAGGCTGTAAAGGAACAATGTGAATCATTGTTGCGGAGGTCTCAACAGATAGTGAAACCAAAAACGTTCCCAGATCATGAAATCTACCAGACAAAAAGCAATCAAAAGCTTGAAACAACTGTGGAAGAAGAAATGAGTGGGCCATACAAGAAAAACTGGTAAAGAGCTATAAAAAACTAGGTGGATTCTTTGATGAAAAATGATTCGATTGAACTGGTTGACCTGCCTGCAAATGAAAAGTTGTTAAAGATGAAATGGGAGCTAAGAGTGAAAGAACATAACAACAAGAAAGTGTTCAAAGCAAGACTTGTAATAAAAGAATGTGCTCAAGCCTTTGGAAAAGATTTCGATGAGACCTTCTTGCCAGTGGCGAAATATACCTCAATCAGGTACCTCTTTTCCTTTGCCGCAAAGAAGGGATTAGAGATAGACCATATGGATGTCGTTACAGCCTACCTATATGGGGAAATTGACAGAGACTGATATGTGCTACCCCCTGCAGAAGTGGCACATAAAGATGTAGAAGAAAAAGTGTAGAAGCTAAAGAAGTCTATCTATGGCCTGAAACAAAGTGGTCGGTGTTGGAACCAAAAGCTGCATGAAGTGTTGATACAATTGAATCTAGTCCAATCTGAAGCTGATCCGCGTGTCTACAAGATGAAAAAAGAAGGAGCCATTCTGATTGTTGCAGTTCACGTGGATGACGTTTTGAATTTTTATGATGACAGCAAACTGGTCGAACAAGTAAAAAGACAATTGAAGGACAACTTTGACATGAAAGATCTGGGAAAGGTAAATAAGTGCTTGGGAATGGAGATATCGAGGGATGAAGAAAATAAGAAACTTTGGATTTCACAGAAGAGCTATGCTCAAGAGTTTCTGAAGAGATTCAACATGGAACACTTGAAACCAGCAGGCACGCCCTTGGACCCTGGATTGTACCTCGCAGACACGGAGCAGAGAAAGGGAGAACATGACGAGAAGTTGAAGAGGATCCCTTACCAAGAGGCGATAGGGAGTATCATGTACCTCTCACAAATTTGTCGCCCAGACATCACCTATGCGGTAAGTCTATTTAGTAGGTTTAACAACTATAATACAGAAGTTCACTGGACTGCAGTCAAGAGACTCTTAAGATACATAAAGGGGACATTGGACTACAGTCTAGAGTACGATGGTAGTAGTGAGGGTAAACTTGTAGGGTACTGTGATGCTGGTTGGGGAAGCAAACTCAACAGTAGTCACACAATCTCAGGTTATTGTTTCAAAGTTCAAAACTCTGTTATTTCCTCGTACAGTACGAAGCAAAAAACTGTAGCCTTGTCAACCTGTGAAGCAGAGTACATGAGTTAGTTGTTGGCTATTCAGGAAGCCTATATGGCTAAAAGCCATAATAACTGAAATGGACCCTGGTGTAGTGAAAGACCCCATAAAAATCCTACGTGACAATACAGCAGCTATTGAACTGAACAAAAATAATGTAGTTAATCAGAGGTCAAAACATACTGACATTAAACATAATTTTGTGAGGCAACATGTTAAGGAGGGTACTGTTTGCGTAAATTATGTACATACCAATAAGACTGTTTCTGATTTTTTGACAAAACCCTTATGTAAATGCAAGCATGGAATTTGTATTGATGGCACTGGCATTAGTAAAGTACACATATAGAGCTGAAGCTAAGTGAGGAGGTCAAAGGGTAAAATTTAGATTTAAGGGAGGGTGTTGGTTATTAAATCTCAATTCCAAAATACTGTTTGTTATACATGTGTGGTATATTGGTGCAACAGTTGGCAGCACCACACCCAACTACAGTAGTATGTCCAGTATCATGGCGGATATACTGTTGTTATGTAATGTGTCTGTGTAAGACAGACGCCTACAAAAAGAGGAGGAGACGGTTTTGGGTTTTGTGGTTGGTTTGCGGAAGTTAACACGTTTTTGTGACTTTGGCACTTTCTTGGACCACGCCTTGAGAGACCACTTTATAGTGGGTTTGAAAGACAAAGACATAACACAGAGACTGTATCTTGAATCGGACGACTTGAGTTTTGAAAAGGCAGTGGGTATTGAATCTGCGGCTGGAAATGTTTTACGCGGGACGTCGGCAGAACCAGATAGAATCAAGGAGGTTGAGCAAGAAGTCAATATAATACGGCCTCGGACGCAGGGATTTAGACCTAAAGAAACACACTCACAAAAATACAAACAACAAGGGTTTGGAAGACGACCTCAGAAGAAGAGCTCTGACAGTGCACACTCGCCCAGTTGTACCTGCTGCGGACATGAAGAACACGCAACACAAGACTGTCGTTTCCACAGTTACAAGTGCCACAACTGCAATAGGACGGGACATCTAAAAAGGATGTACCCAAACCTGGGAACGTCTGGAAAGGGCGAGATAGCACATCAGCACTATGTGGTAAAAGAATACCAAGGCGAGGGTGCACCACTGGACTCAGACAATGCATTTTTACCATTGTATCATTTGTATGGAATACACCCTAAACCTTGGGTATTACGAGTGAAAATAGGGATGGTTGATTTGGACATGGAAATAGTTTCGGGAGCGGCTATATCTGCAATATCAGAGTGCACATATAGGAACAAATTCTCACAATATCCTTTAGATCCTACAAGTCTTCGTCTTAAGTCGTACACAAATGGAGAAATCAGTCAATGTGGCTACATCAAAGTGCCAGTGATGATCAAAGAGAAACCAGTGCAAGAAGATATGCGTTTGTCATACCCACTGGGGGCCCTCCTCTTTTAGGAAGGGACTGGTATGACCAACTTAACCTCCCTCAACCATGCCTATATAGTGTTGAGGTTTCTAACAATTCACGAGCTGCTGAGAACGATGCACAGGTGGTGAGTAATTTAGTGACAACTTTTCCGTCTTTGTTCGATGGGGGGTTGGGGACGTTCACAGGAGGATGAGTCACGTTACATGTAAAGGAGGATACTGTACCTGTATATCTCCCCTCTAGAACCCCAGCGTTCGCGTTGAAAAATAAGGTTGAGGTAGAACTGGACAGACTGTTGCGATTAGGTGTGCTTTATCCAGTAGATTTCAGTGACTAGGACACTCCACTGGTGCCGGTAGCAAAAAAGGATGGCAGTGTGCGTATATGTGGAGATTTTAAGTTAACAGTGAATGAAAATCTAGTGGTCCAGCACTACCCGCTGCTCCGAATTGAAGAGCTCTTTGCTAAACTTAAAGGTGGGGTAGAGTTCTCCATGCTGGACCTGTCCCATGTATTTCAACAACTTAACCTGGACCCTAAGTCTCAGGAGTTGTGTACAATAAATACACATAGCGGACTTTTCCGTTACAGTCTACTACCGTTTGGCATTAAGTTTCATCCAGCCATCTTCCAAAGGACCATGGAGCAGGTGCTCCAAGGTTTAGAAGGCGTGGTGTGTTTCCAGGACGACATCTTAGTGACAGGATCAACAAGACAACAACACCAGGAAAATCTGCACAATCTGCTGAAAAGGTTAAGTGACCATGGATTCAAGATAAACAAAAAAAAGTAAGTTTTTTCAGACCTCTTTAAAGTTCCTTGGACATGTGGTTGACAGGAATGGACTGCACACAAGTGAATATAAGGTTATGGTGGTAGTGGATGCCCCAGTTCCCACGAATGTAAAAGAACTTCGTGCATGGTTAAGTTTAGTCAATTATTACGCCAAGTTCCTAACAAACCTGTCCACAATTTTGGCCCCCTTGCATGAGCTGTTGCAAAAAGAACATTCCTGGCAATGGTCATATAGTTGTAATAAGGCATTTGCTGAATTAAAGAAACTTATTACCTCTTCACATGTCATCGCCCACTATGACCCAGAGTTGCCTGTGGAACTAGCTTGCGACGTCTCTCCATATGGCGTAGGTGCTGTTATTAGTGACGTGTACCCAGGAGGATTCGAAAAACCCATTGCATTTGCTTCCCGAACACTATCGTCGGCTGAACAGCAGTATTCCCAAATCGACAGAGAAGCATTAGGAATTATTTTCGGTGTGAAGAAGTTCTTTCAATATCTCTATGGCAGAAGGTTTGTCCTTGTCTCTGACCACCAGCCTCTGGTACACATTTTAGGAGAACACAATGAAATTCTGCAGCTTGCGGCCAACAGGCTTCAAAGGTGGGCAATGTTGCTATAGGTGATTCGGAATAAAGTGAGCACTCAAAAAAGCCCTGATTAATTTCTATTTTCTACCAGTTTATATCTTTCCGCTGTATGTAAACATCAACATTGCCACGTGCTTTTATTTACGTAGGCTTGTACAATGTTTACCTTTACGTTACAGTGCTCCGATAAATTTTAGCTACAATATTATGTACTCGTTAAATGCATGGGTGTTGATGAATATATGCTATACTCAGTAGTAATCTCAGTTATAAATACCTGCGAGTAAACGTCTTATTACACCGATTTCTCTGCGTCTACTCTAACGGCGCTATTACCGTTACGAATGTCGTAAATGCATGCACAGTATATTCAAACTTTTAAATTATAACCGCCACTAAAAACACACACGACACACGCAACTCAAGAATTCAAGCATACTGTAATGAACGACGACGACGCACGTAAAGAGAAACAATAAATAACGTATTTTCTTAATGTGTGAAACAGGGGAAAAAATGCTGTGTCTATTTCCAGATACTCAGGCTGGCGATCATAAAACATTACTAATGACTTCACATAATTTAGCAATGATATTCATAAACAGTCACTTCAAATACTTTCATATGTGTTTATCAGAAACTGATATTCATTACATAACGGACAAACAAACTGAATGACGCAATTCGCTTCCAAGCGGCGAAAACCTAACTCTGGTGCCATCTGTCGGTGAAATTTTATACTATCTCTGTGGCGCGAAGAGTAAGCGGCATGTGCCAATGATAATCGACTCAGTTGCGTCGCTTTGTTCTGCCGCTAATTAAATAAATTTATACAGTCAGTAGGTATGTCAGTAAGAACTTAAATAAATATTTTTAAGTATATTAAATACAAAGAGGTCGTTTGCATTTGATGTTGTTTCACTACTGCTGTATTCAAATAAGAAAATACACGGAACTAGATGCAGTTATTCGCTACCAACCATACAAACAAAAATGTAACTGTTGTTAATGTTGACTTATATGCAGTAACGACTAGTGATTTTTTTCAAAGGTTAAATCTTTAGTGTTCACTTTATTCCGAATGGCCTTTACAAAGTTTTGACTATAAAATACAGTATGTTAAAGGGGATGCTCATTCCAATGCAGACGGTTTGTCTAGGCTTCCACTTCCTTTGGTAGAACTGTCTGACCAGGTTTCTTACCTGATGATAGGTGCAGCAGAATTTTTACCAGTAACACCGCAGGAAATCAGAAGAGCAACTGAAAGGGACCCAGAGTTGGGTAAAGTAGTTTGTATGGTGAGGGATGGCTGGCAGGAAAATGTAGAGGATTCTCTCAAAACATTTGCTTATAAGGAGCGTGAGCTAACATTAGAACAGGGATGTTTAATGTGGGGCCATAGGATTGTTATACCAGAGACTTTAAGAAAACGCGTTTTGCAGGAACTTCATTCAAATCAGTTTGGTATCTGCAAAATGAAGGCATTGGCGAGGTCCTATGTATGGTGGCCTAAGTTGGATTCAGACTTGGAACAAGTGGTTCCACGCTGTAAAGCATGTCTTCAGACGAAGCCAATGCCAGGGAAGGTGTCGCTGTTGCCTTGGACTTGGCGGCCTTGGACTTGGCGGCCTTGGCAGAGAGTCCATATTGATATCGCAGGACCTTTCAAGGGAAAACACTTTTCGTTGTTAGTGGACAGTTTTTCAAAATGGCCTGAAATTTGCGAGCTCAGATGCTGTGTTAAATAAGTTGCGAGTGTGGTTTGCAGGTTTTGGTATTCCAGAGCATCTTGTTTCGGATAACGGCACACAATTTTCATCTGAAAAATTTGCTGACTTTTGCAAACATAATTCCATCAAACATACGTTCTCTCCACCATATCATCCAGCCATTAATGGGCAGGCAGAGAATATGGTAAAAACATTTAAAAACAAAATTAAAGCTCTGGTGGCCAGTCAGGTACCACTGCATATTGCCCTGTCACGATTTCTCCTGGGTTATCATGTAACACCCCATTCCATTACGGGGGAGTCTCCCAGTTCTCTCATGTTTGGTCGTGTCATTCGAAATCGTCTGACATTGATGACCCCTTCAGGCGCACCAGTGTTGATTCGCACCAGCTCAAAACAGCTGCCTCACAGATGGCAGGTCGTCATACTTCATTTGCTGTAGGCAGCCAGGTATATTATAGAACATATGCACAGGGAGCAAAAAGGTGGGCAAGGGGCACTGTCTGTGACCAATTAGGTCCTTTGACATACAAGATTCAAGTAGCCGATGGGGCAGTAGCACACAGACATGCAGACCAAATATGGTCTGCCCCACAACATAAGACAATAGAAGACAAGGATGAAGGTGCTTCAGAAGAGCTGGGTGGAGGTTTTAAATTGGGTTGGTAGAGAAACACCAAGTGCACAGGCAGTGTGGAAGCGGTAGGGGATAAAAGTGAAGGTGCAAGCTTTGTAAGTGTGACGGGTAAAGAGGACATGGAGAGATAGTGCTGTAAGGTACTTGGCCTACCAACCCTATTTTATTTTCCAAATTTGTTTGTTGTGTGGAATTGTAGCTTCAGGTGGGCATAAACATAAACGTAACCATAAACTTAATTTCCGTAACTTTCAAGGATGTTTACATGTGTTTTCTGACGTCAGCATAGGTCTGATAGGATCTCGAGATGTTTTGTAAGCACTGACTGTAGAGGAAAGTAAGCGAGAAGCAACCTAAGGGTAGAGCGCCCGGCTTACCGGACGTGTGTAGTGCGGCAAAAATCGCCGAGAATGAGTGGATCAAGAACCTGTGGGTATTCAAATAACAAGGCTGGGACTTTGCACTGTTGACCGTGCAGACCGCAGCGCAGCAACTAAGTCAAATTTTCTCCATTGTGTCGCTTAAACTGAAATTTTGTCTAATGAAGAAATGTAACCTACATTTAAATTTACTTAAATTTACGAGCGGTGGGCTAAGCCGATAGGGAGGTTAACTTACGTAATTCTGGTATGTTGTTTAATAGGCGAAAGCATTCAAAGAATAAGAGATTTGTAATTAATCGTTGAAGTGTGTTTGTTGTTGTTTATGTCATGAGATAGGCCATCTTGTAATATCGACCTCTTTGTAAA
>PNEQ01095176.1:0-12285 GCA_003012365.1 Medauroidea extradentata
CAACACTGCTGCCTTTACGTCGCGTCACAGCAAGTGTGCCGTGCTACGCAAGCTATAGAAAGCCAGCGGAGCGGACAGAGATAAGAAGGCAAGGTCAGTAGCAAGTGTGATGGGCGGGGGAGGAAGGGGAAGGATGAGTCATGAATGTCGCTTGTGTAAGCAGCCGTGCGTGTGGCCGAGGTTCGGAAATTTCCGGACATACTCGGGCTCGTTCGCCTTGTATAACGAGTTTTCAGCCAGCAGGCCCACCCCTACCCCCTTCCTTCAAACTTGCTTGCTAGTTCGCGACGCGGCAGCACAGAATGTGACAGACAGAATCCAGCAGGTCGCCAGACAATGAGTTGTACGCGGTAAAGCATTGCTTAGTACTGTCACATTACCAAAGTTTATTTTCGTATTGCTACTGTAAATGATATATGAATGTAATTAAACTGCCCAGAAAAATAAAACATGGTAGAAAACATAACACCGGCGAGCACGCAGCGCTCGACACATGCTTGTCGATCTGTCGTAGGTAGCGTGGTATCACCTAACTCAGTGACCTCGGGACATCTCAATACATTTTCTTCCTGGTCTTTTCCGCTCTCTTTCACAGCACACACATGCTTGTATCTCTCCTGATTCTCTCCCCGCCCCACCTCCGCCACCGGACGATACAGTTAGTCCACAGCTGGTAACCAGACGTGACCTTGAGACACGCTGCCGGCCGCGCCGCTTCCAGGAAATTATTAAAATGCTTCGTTAAGTAACTAAACACAACTCATACGACTTTATTTTAAGGCACAGGTTAAAACTTTTGGTTTTCCTTCGTGGAAAAATATTTTTTTGTCTTGGCAAAAATGTAAAATTCGCATAAGATTCGCACCCCACATTTTTGTCACTTAAAATTGGCACAAAATGTGCGACCCATACGCGGGTAAATACGGTATTTCAAATTAGTGACTACTGTGGGACTTTCGTGACCTTTTTCAAAATTCGTGACTTTTTCGGAACTTTCGTGACTTTAGTGACCTAGTAGACACCCTGTAAATACAGTTCCAGTTGTTAAACTTGCTGAACCAGCAAAGTTTAAATCTACCAAATCTCTAGATTTGCTTTCCAGATGTCTGGAATGTTCACAACTACAGTGCAATTATTTTGTTTACTTACGTCTCTTATCGTCACTCCTAACGGCCTTAAGGTAGGAGGTATTTGCAAATTGAAAAAAATAACCAAGTTAACTTACATGTTCCTATAACCTGTCTTCATGCTCTGTTCCAGCGGGCGCCTTCCCACTGCCTCTGACCGATGACGACCCCAGGGGGGAGGGCAGACCCCCCCTTATAAAGCTCATGCCCTGCTTAGCCCGCATTTTGCGCGAGGCGATGACCCCAGTGCAGTGCCCCCAGCATGTGGAAACATAACCGCCCAGGTTTTCGGTTAAATCTTCACAACCAGTAGCAATCCACAAGGACCATGCCAAAACACGAAATATAAATCCATTAAAATTATGAAATTTCGAACTGACTGGAAATTTGGACAAAAAAATTAGGGCCTCATAAAAATTAAACGTAATATTATCCCCTCCTTGAGACTTTTGTGTCCTCACAAAAACATAAATTTTAACATTAAAAAAATTAAAATGTCTTGTATCAGGCTGCTGTACAGATACTAAATTCAGCATCTTCAATTGAAATTTACGTTAAGGACACAAATACCTATATCATCAAAATAACTGTAAACTTACATGAAAAAAAACAGGATGACGATTACAAAATAAAATTATGTTATAAATAAAATCCTACTAGCCAGTAAATGTTTCAGTACAGTTGATTTTTAGTCGTTAACCCCTTACCTGGCTAACCCGAGTATACTCGGCCACCACTTAATGAACTATGTCAGCTAACCCGAGTTATCTCGAGCAGTTGAATATTTGCGTTTCATAATTTTCTTAGCCGAGTTTGTTCGTTTCTTTCAAGTAGTTCGGTATTCGTACAACAGAATGCGCCGTTAATAAGCGCTGCAGTGTAAAGTTCACGTAGTTATTTGACTACATCACAGATGGCGCTCATGTACCACGGACGTCGTTGTACACTAAAGTGCCGGCAAACATTGAACAAAGAACAGAATGTGTGGGGGCCCGCTCAACCTGTTTTTACTACTGTAAAATATTACTTTCCAAGTTTATTTTCATTAAATAATTGTAATTATTTTGTCATAAACATGCACAGATAACTTGTACAACTATACAAACATTAGGCTTTGTAGGGAAAGAACTTTTTTACTAGCTTCTACGAAACGGGGAATAACCATGTCATATGGAGCAAAAGGGGAACTACCATTTTATACGAGTATCACACCACATCTATTTTGAGTAACTTGGCATTTGTTACGTGCCGGGATTGTAGCTAGTTTTGTTACGTTTTTCAAGTTGCCCGGCAAGTTCGTTTCTATATATTTAGTGAGTCGCGCGGCAAATATACTCGCAGCATTACAGTTTTTGCTAATACTGCTATTTATTTCCACTATCTGTTTTATTTGTAGTTGTGATGGAAACGGACAGCGACGAAAGTTTGCCTGGTGATATAGATTTGGACCACTCGGGAAGTGAATCAGAGAGTGACAATTCTGACATTGATATAATCAGTGAAAGTGACTCAGAAGACGATGTACCACTGTCAAATCTAGTTTGGCGGGAAATGTCTACAATTCCAGAGGAAATACAGCCTGCCCCTGCTAGATTTTTTTTTTGGGAAACCCTCAGCTCTCGTTTGATGTTGATGAAGATGCTGGTATGTTGCAATATTTTTATCTCTACTTCAGTGAAGATTTTGTCCAAACAATTTGTGATGAAACTAACAGGTACGCCGCTCAGCAACATAGCAAAGGTCAAATTAGTAATCCACCATGGTTTCCTGTGACAGTTGATGAATTGTTTTTTTTTTGCACTTATTATGTTAGTAGAACCCCTTTTTTACATCATTCAAGGGATCCAGCAAAAATGGTGTAAAAAGCGGGAAAGTGTAAAATGTGGGAAATGCAGAAAAAGGCTTTTAATATTACTAAGTAGTATTAATTTAACATTTACAGTGAACCCTCGATAACTCGGACCTCGATGTCCCGGACTTCGGATAACTCTGACAGAATTTTTAAAAAATGTTAATAATTTTTAATTAATTATTTTTTGGTTAAAAGACATAAAAAATCGTTTCTGTTGGATTTAAATTCATCACATTACATTTTAGAACGTATTAAACTTTACAACGTAGTCGTCCATCGCTACTTAGCCTTCAATAATCCCACAGTAAATATCTGGCAAGTTCCGTGCGGTAAAATATTGCTAGCGAGGCGCGCGACGCGTGAGTAAAGATGCAACGCAGCAGGCTGACCTCTCACTTCCTTATCTTTCCTCCCTCTTCGCCCAGCGAACCAGCCAGGCACGCACGTGTGTCGTAAATAAACATTTCAATGTGGTGCTTGTGAAATGACGGTAACTACGGGTTATAATGACACATAAACAAAAAATTATTTTGTTCTGGTATGTACAATGAATTCAGGGTTGCAAAACAAATTGTCCCGGACATTAAAAAGAAAAATTAAAAATCATTGCTTTGCATTGCGATGTAGAAAAATTGGTGAGAAGGTTTTACACCCCTTTAACAATGTTTTCAAGAGCCGATGTGGGTGGTGAAAGAACAACACAACATCCATGCCCAAGCCGGACACGATGAGTCACGCACGCTTGTTGATGATGCTCTGTTGACTGTTGATAACGTAACGGCGTCTGGAGAGTTGCAACGTTTTAAGTGTGAATCTGATTTATTTATAAACTACTTCACGGGAAATAATAGCGTACATGTAATGAACCGTAAAATGTAAACGTCTTATGCGGGATAATTTTAAACGCATGTGAATGGATTAAACTGATTTTGTAGTCTTATTTTTTTCCATTTTACTACACACCGATAAAATATTTTTCTTTATTTTAGAAGAAATGTTCACGTTATGAACGAGTAACTATAGAAAAAAATGTACATTTGTTATATTCTACACAAAAAAAAATAGAAGGTAATTTTTGAAAACCCCTTATAATGGCCGCACCTCATTTTTGGGGCTAAAATTTGATCAAAAATGTGCGGCAATTACGCGAGTAAATACGGTAACTATGTAGAACATGATTAAAATTGTATTGCTTTATAATATGACAATTTGTGTAAGAATGCAGCTGTAAACTATGTGTTCTATGACGCAATTTACATACATAAAATTAAATTTTAAAATTAGTAGTGTTAAAATATGTTCACATAATGTACAGTGACCCAGGAGAATTGTTAATTACAGTACCGTTTTTATTCATGTATACGAGGAAAGTTATTTTTATACCTTTGTAACTTTGAAGGAGGGTGGAGTAACTATCAGGCTAGCAGCCGGCTGCTGCCCCTACGCTGTGACATACGGACGTAAGGTATTTTTCAATGTAAACATCTTGTGTGAGATGCGCGTGGTCACGTGCAGCGTTTGTATTGCACGAGACTGTTCCGGTTGACCTTGACTACTTCCGCTCGCAACCTCCCTAGCTTATCTCCAACGATCATTACTTATCTCTCACACACGCACGCACATTGGCTGTCGCAGGTCGCCAGCCAGACGAAAACTTCCCGTAACTTGATACGATACGACAAAAGAGTATTTATTGCAGCCTCTTTTGCTTGTAGAAATAATAGCGTAGGTACTAATTTCTTCGCATTTCTTGTGATTAATGACTGACTACCCCACCTCTCCGGACACCCCTCGATAACACGGACAAATCGTAACTCGGACAGCTTCTCCCCCCTTTTAGTCCGAGTTATCGAGGGTTCACTGTATATAGCTATTAAAAGTGTAAACAAACAATTTTCACACAAAATAAACTCCCAAACTTGTAAAGCCACATCCATGAATTATAGTATTTTGTTTTAAAAAATTCAAAGTAAAAAAAAAATAAAACAGTAAATATTAAGGATTGACCAATAAACAAGGTTATGTCTATGTTTAAAGTAGTTGAACCAAGGATTTCAGGGACCAAAATTTTTACTTTGCTGACTATGACATGTGCTGTTAACGACGATAAAATATCGTTAATTGGTACATTTGTACTCCTACAGACACACATATCATTCATTAAAATTATGTCTCAGTTGGTCGTAACTTGACACGTAAACACATTTTTGTTTTTCCGCAAACAGCTCGTACGTCACAGAACTCTCTTCAATAGTTAAACAATTTTTACGATATACTTTTTGCTAGAATTGGCATAACCAAGGGATACACGTGTCCCGGTACAATGTTTTTCATCAACAGAAGATGCTAGTCGTTTAGCTTTGTAGGCACGTTAGTGCATGCCATTGAATAACTTGGAAATTATTTTGCCACTTTGCATTAATAATTATCTAACGTCACAAAAATTACAACCAGAATGTTAACTTCACATTTCCCGATTTCAAAACAAAGCAACCATAGACGTGTGTATACCAATAAACGCAATTGCATGTGCTAGTGTCCGTGCCAGAGAGTCGCGTGAACTAGAGTAACTTCGTGTAAGTTGCGACCAGCCAGTTGCGCTTTCACGTGAACGAGAGCGTCTCAGTGCAACTTCGTACAAGTTGCGACCAACCAGTGGCAGTCACATGAGCATTTCAGTGCAACTTTGTGCAAGTTGCAACCAGCCATTGGCACGGTCATGTGAGCGAGTAACCACAGGTCCACAAAATGGCGTCGAATGACCTAGTACCAAAGTGTAAAGATGTACGCGAGCGGAACAGTTGATGACCTTGCCATTAACGTTTAAGTTTGCCGTAATTTTATACATACATCTGTGCTTGCCGCTTGTGTACAGAAAGTAAACAAACTTCAAGAAAAATTGTAAATAGCAGGAAATAGAAATATTGAGTGTTGTAAACAACGGGAATGTTGTACATAGAAACAAATTGAGATAAAACGGGACCGACAGTAATTGGTGTAATTAGCGGGAAAACGTAAAAACCGGTAACGCAAAAACGGGGTTCTACTGTACAAAGCATTGTAACAAAACCAGAGGAATCTATGTACTGGTCAAAAAACCCTCTTCTTTCCACGCCCTTTTTCCCAACAAGTTTTTCTCACAAAAGATTTTTGCAACTAAAAAAGTACCTCCATTTTTCTGACAATGAAAATCATGACCCTCTCACTCATCCTAATCCCAAACTTTGTAAAATCTGGCCTGTAGTAAAACATCTGCAAGAAAAGTTTCAAGCTATGTACACCCCAGAAAGAGACATTTCTGTTGATGAAAGCCTTATGTTGTACAAAGGTAGGCTTGGGTGGATTCAGTATATACCTTTGAAACGTGCACGATTTGGAATAAAAACATTCATGTTGTGCGAAGCTAAGTCTGGCTATATTTGGTCATTTATTGTGTACACTGGTAAAGGTACGAAATTTTGTGTAGAGTATACAATGTTGCCCATCTCATCACAAGTGGTTTTGACACTAATAAAACCACTACTGAACAAGGGGTATTGTCTGACAACTGACAATTTTTATACATCGCCACAGTTGGCAGATATATTGGTGGCCAACAAGACAGACACTTACGGGATAGTGAGAGTTTCTAGAAAAGAAATGCCTGCAGGACTGAAGAGCCGAAAACTGAAGAAAGGGGAAATTGTGGCCTTCCGAAGAGGGAAAGTAACTGTGATGAAATGGTCAGACAAAAAAGAAATCTCTCTTTATCAACAGTTCACAACTGTGAATTGAAGACTGTAAACACTAGAACCGGAGAGAGAGTAAAGCCTGTTGTCGTCGTGGACTACAATGGAACAATGGGTGGGGTCGATAAAGTCGATCAGCATCTTGCAAGCTACCCATTGCCTCGCAAAAGAGGAAAAAAATTTTACAAAAAATTTTTTTTCCATTTGCTAGAGCAAGCTTTGTGGAACTCGTACATCTTGTACACAAAGGCAGGAGGATGCAAGAAACCACTTGGTTATAGACTAGAAGTGATTGAGAAGATGGTGGAGAAACATTACAAGAACAGTATGTCTCCAAGACGAGGACGTCCATCTGCCACACTCAACCCCACTCGTCTGACTCAGCGTCATTTTCCGGAGCCAATACCACCAACAGACAAAAAAAAATCCGACAAGACAATGTGGGATGTGTAGCAGAGTACGGGACTGCAAAGGGAAAAGGATAAGGCGTGAATCTAGGTACTACTGCCCACAGTGCAACGTGCCACTTTGTGTATCGCCATGCTTCAGAGTGTATCACACTACTACAAACATTTGAATTGATTATTTCAAGGAAAGTTCTTACTTTCAAGGGTCAATAATTATACTTTTTTTCATTGTCTTTTTGCATATATATTGTACATCTGTGAATGTGTTTGTTGTTTTAATTAATGTTTTAGGTCTATTTTAAATACTTGTAAGAGTGTAAAAATATTGAGTGTCAAATGTAACATAACACAACAGATTGAAATTTCTTAGGTAGTAATTTTTTTTTAAAGAATGATAATATTTCACATCATAAAAGGTGTATGTATATACTTTTAAAATGTTAAGAAATACATTACAAACAATAAAAATTAATAATTAGTTGCCATAACTATTTTTATTTTAAAAAATAATCAAAATATATGGATGACCGAGTATACTCAGGTAGGATATTAACATAGTTTTCAACACTTTGTTATGAAAAAAAATATTGCTTTTAAAAATACTTATAAAGGTTTTTTATACATTTTATAACACTACAAACAATATTATACAATAAAAAAATTTGATATATTTTGAATATATTTTTATAAAATATTAGCCAGGGAAGGGGTTAATACTTTTATCCAACAAACATTTTTTTCTTCTAAGAATGTCTTGCGTCATAACTAAAATATCTTATCTGACGGTGGTAGCGCTGTCCAAGTTGGACCCCTGGTAAGACGTTTTGTCGAAGAGCCCCAAAACCACCAAGGAGACCCGTGAAGACGCTACAACAGATTCAAACTTCCGTCCCACTGGTCACCAAGGCGCCGGTGGTCTCTTCAACCGCTTCCTTGCCACAGGGTCGACGACACAGCACACCACCTCGCCCACAGTACCTCCTACAACAAAACATATATCATGAACAGTGTGCCAGTACAAGATGTTACATAACACTCTGAAAGGAAAAACATTGGCATCAGACATTCCTAGCACAACTGAATTATGAGAGGAGAGGTTGAGCACCACCTTATCAACAATGCAAACAACGCTTATTCAAACTAACACAATAGCTATATAAAATAATTACTTTTCATGTTAAACACAATACGCTTTGAAAACAACCGTCACTACTTCACCTACCACTGAGAAAGAGGAAACAGGAAATAAACAAGATTAATTGTAATGAAAAGGAAAAAAAGTTTATCCAGGATGTAGCAGCAGTCAGGTAATTAGGGGAAAATGTAATCTGTGTTGCCTCCTCTTCTTCCTCGGTGAGAACCTCTGTAGAAACCTTCCAGATCTCCTGGAGAACCTGGTGGGGTGAGAGGCCAGTACCCTGCATTTCACTGTACAACGTCGAGTCACGAACCCAGGCGTCACTGCCTGGAGGACCTTTTCGCTCCTTAAGGAGACAGCGCAACATGCCATCAACCAGGACACATCAACTTGTCACGTCTCTTCACCAAGGCGTCGAAACTAGGTCGCTTCTTGAACTAGCCAAACTGTAATTTACGTCAGCGAATTGTTTTCTTGTTAATACACCTCAACAGTTCTTTAAGTCCAGCACTCAAGAGTCCACGGCATAACAGTTCATTTCCAGGCCACGCCTGGGCGGTATCTTCCCTGAGCATTTAGTCTTTAAGGACGTAGTCTTCCACGCCACATCTCTTCGAAGGTCAGACAAGGACAACAAACATGGAAGAAACCTTATCTAAGAGCATAAAATAAATAACTTCTCTCAGTTATCCCTAAAATAATAATTAAATTTTAATATTGGCTAAACCTCCCCTCTCAATTTTTTATGTTATTATTTTCTTTTCTATGGCAGCATACCAATTTGTCATAAGCAAAACAAAAGTGAATTATCAATTAAAATTATTTGTTCTTCCATAGTTAACGTCGCAGTTAAACCTCTACAATCCCTTCAACTTTGTGCTAACTACCAATAAAGAACACTCAACTTTCCCTTTAAAATATCTCTACAATAAGATCAGTTTTTCAAACATGCTACTCAATATACCCTATACATTAATGTTGAACTCTGATATCAAACTAAAGCAGTAACAGACTAACCAATTTTTTTCAGCAAAACAAGATTCTACAAACTCTACACCATTTCCGACCTGCTCTCAAGTCAATAGCTACAGACGTTCTAAACAGTTTAAAAACGGATAATTACAAATGTTTTTTCACATTATGATCTCTCTTTTTGCCTTCACCACTCTCCCAAAATCGGAAGAGAAAAAGAAATTACTCCTGCTCAAAATCAATTTCTGTACGTAGAGGTCAGTCATAATTATTTCTCGACACAACCTTGTCATAGGTCCGGAACAGCTCCAGACAAAGCGTCATGGTCGTAGATTTCCAGGGCTGGACATCGATTCAGAGCGCGCTACTCAGCTGAACGTGATGTCACCCACTGACGTACACATGGCATCACCACACACTTCCTCATAACCACAACTGTTCTCCTGCAACACTCCTCAAGAAAAAAATTAGTTACCGGCCGATATATTATGTTTACTACAAAAACATAAAAATACACAAAAAAATATCACTGTATACAGAAATTCAGGCCTCTAATAATTAATTCTCTACAATTATATAATTTCAAAGGCTTTAATAGGGAAGGACACATATTTCCACGCCTCAAGGACACGTGATTCCGGTACATACACTCTCAGTCAAGGCCGTTCTCATCGTTAACAGTCGGAAGTTCTCTTATTCTCTTTCTCCCTGCCAGACTCTGCTCTGTCATCAGGCCGTACGTTAGTTACTCCTTCCCAGCTGGCCACACTTACACACTTCGCGACTCACCGGGTTCGAGACCCACTATAGAAAAGAAGTGGTACCTACGTTATCAAGTTTGGGGCCCTCCAGAATTAATTTAAATTAGTTTAATAAAATTTACTTTTAGCTGAAGTGGTCATAAAATTTCTGTACGTCTCTTTCACTGTTCTGGCTTAATTTAACTTACTTCCAGGCACTCTCGGGTAATCCTTACATTTTCCTTAGCACTTTTTCTACTCGGTTTTACTTTAATAGTCATTACAGGAAGCAGATATCCCGTAAGGTAGGTTCCCTTTCCTTTTTACATCCCTTCTCCCATTTTCCTTCGACGACCTAATATTTTCGGGAGGGGGGGGGGGTTAATTTTTGAGCCTATCCAGCAACATACATGTTCCACACTGTGTGTCAAATGATAAGGTGGTATTGTACTTAGATAAAAAGTCACGCCCAAGTATAATTACAATTATGGGAGCCGTAACAGTGTTACCAAGGAGGAACCATAAATTTACGGACTTATCAGTTCAGTACACATCTTATAATTAAGTCTTTACTCTTAAACCAAGCCATTATATTAACACATTGGAGTCTGAACCCAAATAGGGGTAGTCTGTATGATCCAGACTGCACTTTTTTAAAGGATTTTAATAATTCATAAATTTTGAAGCAATTAATGTAATTAATAATTACTGTATTTTTATTGGAAGTTTAAGTTTTAAGACAATACTTGCCATAAAGTTTAATAAAATTTTGATTAATATCTATATATTTTTTTATAAAATTCCGTTTTTGGGTCAGGCCACAGTAAGCAGGGACATAGTTGAATATTTTCAGATATAATATTTGATAAAGGAAACTATTGAAATTCTGTGTATCAGGGTATAAAGTTATTGTAAAAAAACTTGTATAATGGATTTGGCTATTATTTATTTTAACAAACATGGCTTAAAGTCAACAACAGTGAAATTTTCTGTCACGGAAGGACAACAACTTTGTAGAATTTCTTGCAGTTAAATGCCCTTTTTGCTAAATATTGATGCCTAGACCTGTACTTAAGTATTTTAACCTGAAAAAATTAATTTGAATGCATGAATCAGGTGTGCATGATTTAAATGCCCCCCCAAAAGTTAAGTTGTCCTTCCGTGACAATTATAAGCCATCTTTTTTATGTAAAAACATGTAATTTTTTAAATACATAACTGTAAGTTTATATTTTCCTAAATCTAATAAAGGTCCATTTAATTACCAATGCATGAATTTTTTGCATTTGTATTTTAGAAGAAAATAAGATTTCGAAAATTGTCACGGAAGGAATATTTTTGTCACGGAAGGAATTTTTTCATCGCATAATGAAATATTTTCATTACATAAGGAAATTTATTTTTCTAAAGTTCCCTCCTAACCTGTTCCAGTTTCCCGCCATTTTTATCATATGATTCTTACCTTCCATTAGGTGCTGTTTACTAGATTCCTAGTCTCAGAAGTCAATGAAGAAAAATATCTAATAAATTTGGTAAGTTTATTTATCTTTATAATCTTAGCCTTAAGAAAGCTTTTTTTACAAGTTGGAAAGCTTTTTTTTTATAACTGTAGCTGTACCATTACTATGTAACCTATGTTTGATAAAGCTAATTAAGTTATGTGCTTGCAGCTAAGCCTGGATATGAATTTTAGTAGTTACACATTCAGCATGCAATTACCAACGCATATTGTATATTCCTTACTTATTATTATATTTAATTATAATATTTCCCACATAGACCATACAATTTTACAAGTTGGGTTCCATTATTTATGTTTCTAGTTCAACAATACAATGGGTAAGACAGGTGCTCAACAGATGCGAGAATGCAGAGAGAGGCAAAGGTCAGTTCCAGGAAGAGAAGAAGAAATGAAACTCAAAGATTGAGAAAGGAAAACACTGAAGAGGCAAGAACTAACTAAAAATGGAGGTATTTTTAAGTTAAGAAAATATGAGCGAGAAAAGAAAAAAGATGCACGAAAGAAAGTAAGGCAACAGAACTGCAATGACTGTACACTTCTTTCTCCCAGTGCTTTAGGTAAAGCTACTGTTAGAGCAAAAAGAGCACTTCCACACTCACCCAGGGTCATTCCATGAAACTAAGGACATAATTTGGAAAAAAAAAATACCTCTGAAGGATTTTTGGCTTTCACTATTGGTTACTATGGTAATTCAAGAGTGTTGTATGACTATGGTTTTTCCCTCTATGTGCATATGTTTCCTGTTGACAGCCATTGTTTTTAGTCACATGTAGTGATCTGTTCCCAGCAGGAAATTTTA